>JAPYYV010019346.1:0-10673 GCA_030522625.1 Copidosoma aretas
ATATACCGATACAATGCCTGACGGAACGTCTAAAAGCGGCAACGCGTTCGTTTCGAAATCCCGTCCGAACTTGTTGATATAATTAACATAAAAAAGAAATATGTGTCGATGATGCGCGATTAAACGTAAACAACACCGCGGGCAATTTTCTTTCGCGCAACGTTTGTCATCCGTGCGCGAATACCCGTGCATCATGTCTCGGTGAATAAAAAAAGGAGATAAAGAACGCACGCGTGGATTACCCAATTCATCGAAACCAAACAAAATAATTTTGCTGTGAGCAAGAGTTCCAGCCTGGATCTCGGAAATAAAAATGACGCCCTCGCGTGATCAGACGAAATGAAGCAATCATCATAACGCAATGCCTCTTATCTGAGGCCCGCGGATATTATCGCTTACAGCGTGTGCAGGAGAGAGAGATACGCTATCATGGGCCCCTATACTTACTTACGGTAGCACGTGCGGCGTCAGCTTTCGAAAATAGTTTGCCCGAAAAGCTTCGCACGCAACGCCCGCGTTTCGACTTTCTTCCAGTACGCGACGCGGAGTATCCGTCCATCTGAAGGTGGTATATAGCGCTATAATGCCATGACTTACTCGTCATGGTGGAGTAAATGTGGCGCCAGGAGTATCGATTTCCGCGGAGGCAGGGCACACGGGGGAGTTTGTCCATCTAGAGCCGCTCCACTCCTTTATTCTCTTATTTCGATTATTTTTTCCTCCTAATCACTTGCGGCCCACGGGCAGGAAAATATTTTCGGCCCGGGGGCCTAGGTATAGGAAATGTACTATTCCATCAGCTCAATGAGAAAATTTCAGTAATACTGTATGACCGTTAATAATCATGCTAATTGATATTTTGACAACCAAAGTGAACAATTTTACAACACCGCAGAGTTTTAAGTCAGACTTGCTGACCCTTGAAAAACGTTTTACAAAATTGTAAAGAGCAATCGTGCTCAAGTTTTTTTTGGAAAATTATTATTTTTTCCCAACTTATCCATCTACATATAGTTCACAAAGAAAACGTATCGAGTATAAATTACGTGGAATAATAGTTTTTTTTTTTCAATAACAGAAAGTATCAGTATGCGATAATCAATATCAATGTGACTAACGATTATTAACAGCCTAGTGCCACGACACCTCATCGATTCATCGCGTGTTGATTTCCAGAGGAACAATTTAGACAAACAGACAAACCTTAGAGTTTTTCAGACCGTTTTCCATTATTTCACCCTTCCTCCGTACCACCGGAACTTGGGGTACCATTTTTTCGTCCAGGGATAAAGCCCGGGGAATCCCAAGAATAATACCCCTCGTCTGTATCAACAAAACTGCTTCCTATTATTGTAGCCTTTTCACTATACATCGACCATCAAGTATTACATTTTATACGTCAATGCTGAACTGGATTTTGAAAAGTCAGAGAACACTCTGCTGGTGAAGAGGCTGAATTTCATATCAGATCTCCCTTTCATAGAGATTTCTAACTCGAAGACGCAATTGGGATAAGAACACGACGTTCGATCCGAAACAATAAACTGCTCTCGCGAGAATTTTCATTCAATTTTTACCCGTCACTCCATATCTTAATCGACGTGTGAGACGAAGACTATCCCACCATGACGTCACCCCATTTAAAATAACACGGGATGACGTCACGGTTGGATAGTCTTCGTCTCACACGTCGATTAAGATAATAACAGATTGATTGTCACGTGACTGAAACCATTGTACTCGTGTGTGATTGGTCGGCAGCGGGTAAATTTGAAAATGAGATTCTGAAAAATGAATAGAAAGTAATTTTAATTTATGAATTGGATGAATCATTGACTGTCATCAAACCGTATCGAAACGCCATTTTCAGACGGATTTCGGTGTGTTGTCATTTAACCAGCGAGCTTGACTTTCGGAACACACCCTGAAACTTTTTCATGCAAGAAAGTTATCAATTTGATTATTCTTTAAAAATCATGAAAACAAATATGTTTGATTTAGTTTTGGGGCTGGCGTCCGAATGGCGTCCTACCCCCCTACATAGTCATGTAAAAGAGTTAACGATCTTCGGTCGCGAGATAACCGATGCCCACCGTACAACATTGTTCGCATCAGTGGTATACAATCTTCGAGCTCCTGCCGTTCTGTTTTCGTGCTGAAACAAAGCTGCAGCCACGCGCAGCTACACAGCGTCTCGGACCCGAAAAAAGGTTTATTCCTCGCACCCACGCGCGATCGCCCGGTGATACGGGTGCGGCTGTTTCTTCCGCTCGTACTCGTACATGTATATACCCGTACGTATGCTTAATAAGGTACATGTTGCACGAGGCCACGGGCGCGGAGCCGCCGATGTTACGCGGCCGCATATATATATATATATATATATATCCGACGAAGCCAGCGAGTAGTGTCGGGAGCTTCTCCGACGATGGATTTACCGATCAAGCGCGGATCGGGATGCAATTGGCTCCGTCGATGCAGACGCGGAAAGCGCGGGCGCGCGGACGGGGCTTTCGCGGCGCAAAGGGGGAAAAACCGACGGACGGACAGACGTGCCCCCCCCCCCCCCCGATCGGCGGAGGAGTTATTTTTATTTCCCGAGACGCGCGCGGCGCGCTCGCTAAATATGTGGGTCAGGTGGGAAGGAGAGCGAGCCTTCCTTCTCACCGCCGCCGCGGCCTTGTGCTCTTTCGGTGCACCTTGTGCAGCGAGTCCAGTCGCGCCTCTTTCGGATTCGCCGATTGTACTTATCATCGCTCGTTTGCCCGACGTACGCTCGAACGGCTATTGCAGGGGCATGATGATTTGAATGTATCTGCGTGTATTTTTTTTTTTTTTTTTTTTTTTTTTTTTTTTTTTTTTTTTTTTTTTTTTTTTTTTTTTTTTTTTTTTTTTTTGTTTTTTTTTTTTTTTTTTTTTTTTTCGTTTGACCAAAAGCGATGAGGCGCTCATTGTTGATTTACACGAGGACATGATTGATGATGCGTTGTTTTGTTTCGCAGGTATTAGCTTCCAGAGCCATAAGCAAAAATGTCGCACTCGGTGACCATCCAGACCCGCACGGTCACGACCGGCAGTCCGTCCTCCATCAACGTGGGCTTCTGCAAGAGCTGGACGGGACTGTTGAAGATCGCACAAGTGGTTCGTACAACGTACTTACTATCATCCACATCATGAATATTTTGATCCTTGGACGATAATATATTTTTTTGATTCGCCCGCATCTATAAATAATATACCGTGAGAAATGGTGGATTGCTTTCGCGAAGCGACTCTTTATTTTACACGCTGCTTCGAAACGTGTTTTAACAGCCGGCGATGAGTGGGTGCCGGTTTTTGCACTAATGACGCTGTCACATCGCATAAATTTAGAAATTCACTGATACATTGCACCCACACGCGCATTACATGGTTCAAACATTGGAAAATAATCAATCAAAATCGTGCCAATCATTTTTAGGATTCAAACATTACATTATACTGTATTCGTTTCATCCATACTACTTTTTCATGACAACCATAGTATACTGTTTCGATGTGTCTCCTCCATCTTTTGGGCGCCTACAAAATATAAAAAGTACCAATGTTCATCAAACTGAAAAATAAACCCTGTTTTCAAATTGCAGCTGCGTTTCCGAGAAAGTTATTTTTGTTATTTTTCGAGAAAAACATAAGAATCTTAATATACGTGTCAAGACTTCAAATATTTACGCGCGTTGTACAGTTACGACGCGAAAAATTCAACGATAAAACTGGCTCGGCCAACACCCTGTACACTATAAATTTCGTTCCGAGAAGCTCCGTTTTCAACACCGCACGTTCGAGTTCGTGGGGGAAATTAGCCTGTTATACGAAAGATCGGGTGACGATCGCTAGAGTCTCATCTTTATTTTCGTACGCGACCATCACTAAATAACACTGTATAGGCATCTTTTTTTCTCACTTTTATCGGCTATCGCGTCGAGTTGTTTATCGATAAACTCGCATTCCTAGTACACGTTTTATTGGGGGCTCAGCGTACAGATATTTTTTCTTTCAAGTTCAAAAGTATTGCAGGCGCAAGTGTATTATCGCGTTGTCGTGGTGATTCATACGGAAATCCTTTGATTTAATGCTGCATGATAGGGTTTTTTTTTTTTCTGAGAATGCCGTGAAAAAATTTTACTTCGATACAGATGGCGTTAATACTTACATAAGTCTTTAAAAATTTATAGGGAAAACAGATATACTTTATTATTATGACAAATTTTCGATAGGCATTCTTCCAAAAGATACTCCGAACACGTAACGGAGATGAATAAATTTTCTTTTGCCGTGATGGAAACAAATAAAAAATTATGCTGATCAGGAATAATTGTTTTCCCATTATTGGAAGGGATAAAAACACGTCATTGGCCATCCATATCGAGTAAATGAAGTATACACGCACATACCTCGGAATGATGTATTCAAGAATGTCGCATACAAAGCCTTGATCGGACCATTTTGGGGCATGCGAACGAGGCAAATCGAGCGACGAATTAATTGACGAAAATTGCAGTGGACGGTACTCAACGGAGAATCATGAATATGTGCTTAAAATGCAAAATGACAGTATAACTTGCGAAACGAGATACGCTCCTCGATTACGGGCTTTGCAAGGTTCTTTTTTGCCGGTTTTTAAAATTAAATCTTAAAGTCGGTCATTTACTTGGAAAAAAAATAAAAAAATCAATTGGAATAATTTTTTTAATAATTTACGCGCTCACCCAAACTCAGTTGTTTCCCAAAATTTAGTAAGCGAGTCGCAAAAACAAATACACTACGGTCATAAAAAAAATTCCAGATATTGGGCATCATCGCCGTGGTCTCTGAATTTTACGTGATAAACAATAAATACAACGGCAACAGCGTGTTCGAGAACCTATTTTTCCTGCTGGTAGCTACGTCGTTCATGCTGACTTCGCTGATACTAGTCCTCAGCAGTTTATGCTCCTTCACCACTGAGTCCATCATTACGAAAACTATCTTCGTGAGTACAATCGCGTATATAGTATACATATGCAACGGACAATTTAATTATAAGCACTTTTATATCAACCGACGGGGTTTTTAATTTTATTGTTTCGATGTAAAATCTCGGAAATCAATGAAATTGTTGGGGAAAAAAAAAAAAAAAAAAAAAAAAAACTATAGTGTAAACTATAACAAATAATCTCTCGAACAGGAACTCCTGTACCATGCGTTCGGATTCGCTCTTCTTCTGGCCGCTTCGGTGACTCTTTTAACCAAGTCCAGAAGGATGTATTACAGGGATGACTTGGAACTTACCGCATCCGTGAGTTTTCGCCTCTTTTCTCTCTCATCAAGCATATCTAATACTTCTATAAAGTTGAAACAGAAAAACATTGGACCAATGTCTTTTTTTCTCGTTCTTTTGCAGATTATCGGCCTCATAAACTCGATCCTGTACCTCATAACCACCATTTTCGCTCTCCGCACCTCTCGAGCCATCTAAACAAATCATCAAAGTCGACGAACAATAGGGTATCCAGCGATCAATGTGCATTGAACAAAAACAGTGAAGAGCATACGTCAATTGTTGTTGTTGTTGTTGTTGTTGTGCTCATTACATATATAGCTAAATGTATGGACGTGTTTATAATGCGCTTGTGTATCTCATAAAATGTTTTACCTATACGCTCCGCACTGTTTCGAAGCAACGGCGTTATTTCCAAAGTGTGCTGCATGATGCTTCACATGTTTGTGTATGTACTTAAAAATATTAAGGAACAAAATTTATTGCGATTCAGACAAATTACCGAGTGTTTTTTTCTGCAAAAATATGCGAACAAAATGTTCTGTGTGCTGATTTTCGTAGTTTTTTCGAAGCAGTCACGTTTGACTGCGTTATCAATCAAACCGCGAGTGGCTTATAAATATTTTACATCAAATGTGCAAAAATTGTAGTGTCACTATGGAATATGTATCTACGACTGTATTCGATATGATGAGTAAACAGACTTACTTTGATGAGAAATTGATTTGATCTATGCGACGCATCGATCGATATAAAATTTGGCTTTTATGTACCTACGTATATGTAAAGTACAGTATGGATCATAGATAAATCATATGGGTGGAGAAAAAATGAAAATAATTATGCTTTCAGATGAAAAAAATTTTCAAGCAATTTATCATTTTTTTTGTGTACTTTAGAAAGCTTTAAGCCGTATGCGTAAAAATAGTTAGTTAAACTTTTTATACATTACAGATGGTACACCCTAACACGATTATCAACTGCCGGTTGCAATAGCAGAGCATTTAATTTTACAGAGCGGTCAAATTTGTATTCACCCGTCACACGTGTAATTAACTCAAAGCCAACATCTACTTTCATGCATTTTATTTTATTCATGTATCAGTGATGTATGTTGTTGAATTTTTATCAACAAAAATTTTTCTACATTTCTCGAGTTTTCATTATACTATGAATCTAATGTGGATTAAAAAAATTATACGATTTTGTCTTGTTCAAATTTCATCATGACAAATGCTAGACGATAATTTATAACTTGTTTTCGTATAATTTGTATTTAGTATTAAATTACACTTACAATACCGATCAAGAAAATTCTTTGTACATAAATAAGTCAATAAGGATTTCTCGTTATGTTTCATGGCAGACAATAAACTATACATTTTTTCGGTCTAATGCAGAGCTATTATTCAACCATCCAAATATTTGTTGTTCATAATCAAACATTTTTTTCAACGAAAAACAAATTTTTATCAATGCAGGTTTTTGGACTTGTCGTGGTATCCTTGGAATTGTACGCAAGTAAAAAGGTAATGCTTTCCAGTAATGATACGTTCCTGATGCTGGTGGCGTTCGGATTTATGATGGGAACAGCTATATTTATTATAAGCTATTTTTTCTCGCCAGTATCCGAAGCCATTATCGAAAAAACGAACTATGTGAGTAGTTTATTAAAATTTTTAACACATCTATTTTGGTAAATCATTTCACTACTCATAAACAATTTACAAACAGGACATATTTTACAACTCTTTCGCCTCGTGCCTTATACTGATTGCTTCGAGCATAGCCATTTCTGAGAGGAGTACCAGCAGTTACGTCAGCCTGCTGTTAGCCGGAGTAAGTACATCAACAAAAGTATCCAAGTCTCCAAATTCAACGAATGGTTAAACAAAAAAATGCTTATGTAATTTTTTTTTTTCAGTGTTTTGGACTTATAATGGCTTGCTTATACATCACAAGCCTTGGCTTTGCCATTCGCAGGAAAATTTGAAATCAATCGAGTAAAAACAACTCACTATTTTTCACAATTGTTTCGAGTCATTTCTACTGTGTTCAGTTTTTTATGCTAGAAAAAAAAATATTTTTGTACAAGATACATGATATGCATAAGTTTATAAAAGTCAAGCACTCCTCTCTTCGCCTTGCGCCTGCCAAAGAGCGACCCGAGGAACCCAGAGTAACGAAGAGTTATCTATCATCTGGAGTACATGATATAACAACTGTATGGTTATTCTTGAGATAAAAATGATGGAATGAGCGATGATAAAGTTTGTTTTTTCCATAACTATCCGACGATGCCTGTATTTAATTAAAAAATCAAGATTAAGTACCTTACATTCACCAGCCCTTTACTATGTATTTCAATCGACACTGTTGCATCGATTCACGTAATAATTGTATTGTTCAGTAAGTGAACATCGACTGTTTGTGTTTTACATCGACTTGCGAAATCGGCTTTCACCCAAGCGCGCAACGTCAAATCAAATAAAAAACGTAATCTTATCGTACCTCGAGTGAAAGAAAAAAAAAAAAAAAATTAAGAGCCAAACCGCATATATAACCCCGGAGCTCTAAGAAAAATAAAACAGGCCATTTGTGCATTAGTCGCCACTGTCAACATGAACTCCTATCAAGCGTTGCTATTCTCGTTCGCGGCAGTAGCAGCTGGCGTTTATTTGTATCTAAAATACGTGGTCTACAATTATTGGAGTAAAAACGGAGTGCCGCACGAAAAAGTCGCCATTCCGTTGATCGGTAACGTTCCTGTCGCTTACTTCCGAGGCGAAATACCTCACGGTCAGTTCAATCTTGTGTACTTTATTTTTTTCAATATAAAAGTATCTGTACGTTTCGCCAAGGCGAGACGAAACGTGTCGGAATTTCGTGTCTCGTGTCGTATCAAAAATTTTTTGAAAATCCCGTCTCGTTCTGAAAAACTGTGTTATTTCAAGAACGTTTTTGCGATGACTACAGGGTTTCGCTAAATATTTGTCTAATATTTCCATGATACATCGATGCATTGTTTATTTTTCCTACCTCGGACGTTTTTGGTGTGCCCTCGGTAGGAAAAATATAATTAGCCACTAACCCGGCCAAGGCGTTGAAGGAAATTTAAAAAAAGGAAATTTCTTTTTCATTCGTACGTACGAATAAGCCTCAATAACGATACTATCTCGCTTCTGCCGAAACCAGAAGTTTCGTCGGAGCTATTTCATCTTTATTCCGTGAAATGAAAAACCAATAAGTTTTCTTCAAAATCGATCGATACGTATGTTTTTATCATTTGTATTTGCCGAATCATAAAGGAATAATAACAATAATAATGATCACATACTTTGTGAAGTAGCATTTTTTTTTTTTTTTCTATTTTCTCTGTAAATCTCCTCGTTGTATCCTCTACGCTTTTTGGAACTATCCGCGGTTAAATGTAATGGCGAAATCAACCGTCCCAAAGACACGCGCCTCGCCCAGACCTGTGCACCGTATACGTGTGTACCTATGTGGTGTAAAAAAAAAGAAATTTCCCGCCACCGCAGGCGCTATATTCACGGAGAGCTACCACAAGTTCCGCGAGCACCGTTTCTTCGGCCTCCACCTGCTCCACGAGCCCGTCCTCGTGATCAACGACCCGGACCTCGTCCGACTGGTCCTGGTCGAGCGCTTCTCGAGCTTCCGCAACCGCGGGACGTACAACGAGGAGCGCAGGGACCCGCTGTCGGCCAGTCTGCCGCGGCTCACCGACGACAGATGGAAGAGCCTGAGGGCCCGACTGTCGCCGGCCTTCGTGTCCGCCAAACTGAGGCACATGTACCCCCTGCTCGAGGAGACCTGCCGCGAGCTCGTCCGCGCCCTGGACCGCGCCCTGGGCCTGGACGACGTCCTCGAGATGAAGGACTTGGCCTCGAGGTCTGTCCTTTTGTTGTTTGTCGTGCGTCTTGCCAAAATCCAAGCTCACCCGGGATTGGGCTCGTTCTAATTCTGTACCCAATTTCGATCAGACGCCTGGATTTTGAGATATTGTTGATCGAAAATCAAGGAATTTCCGCATCACACTATATACGGCTAGGAAAGTTTTTCATGTACTTTTTCACAGTGATTGTACAGATTTTCAGCTGACGATATCTCAAAAACTTATACGCATCGTCGGATCGAAATTTGGTAGAGAGCTCTCTTGTTCGTCTTGGCGAGCTCAATTCGCGACTTCGGCTGGGCTTACGTGCTCCTGAGCTTCTACGTGCCGAGTCTGGCGCGGTTCTGGCCGGTGCCCGGGAAGAGGAGGAGGGTCGGGGCGTTTTTCGCCCAACTGTTTCGGGAGATGGTGAAGCGCAGGAGGGAGGAGGAGGCCGTGGAGAGGAGGGACTTTTTGGACGCGCTCGTGCAGCTGATGGACCGCAGTCGGGTCGAGCCGGAGGATGAGGGGGGTCGGCGAGGCGGGGAGGGCTCATACTGTGCAGCGAGAGGTAATTTTGATGGTTGGCAACGCACCGCATGTAGTTGGACGAGGATAGAGGAGGAGCTGGTCTTTTCAGGGGGATGGGGGTGAAATAAGTCGAGAGCACGCATCAGGATGGCTGTATACGTCATGCGCCCTTTCGGGACTTTTTACGATTCACCGTTTTGTAGCGAGGACAGCTGACGATTGCGAATCCTTTGATGAAAAATTTAACAGAAATGACCAATTTTAACCACAGATTGTTCCCGAGAAAGGGTATTCAGAGATTGACATCAAAGTGACGCTTGGTTCAAAAAGTTTAACCAAAAAAGTCTTATTCGAAAGCTCCGTGCGCGCTTTATTTCACACACTTTTCGTTACAGCCGACCAGCCTCTGCTAAAAATTCAAGTTAAAAAATAAAGTATTTTTTTTTTTTTATTTGAGAACAAATTGATAATCTTAAATAATCGGTCAACATGAAATAACTCGAATGTATTGTACGTACATCATAGGCTTTTTACCCTCAAAGCTAGACTCAAGCGCCCGATTTATTTCATTCTCAAGCGCAGTACGACCCAAACAGTTGAAAAAACAAAAACAAAAAACAGTCCCCACATTCCCCCAAAAACTGCGTCTCAATTTTCATCGGTCATAATACATGATGATGTAAGATACGTATCTAAAATTGTACCAGCCACTACCGCCAGCCCAGCACTCCCAGCAGCAGCCGACGACGACAGCGGAATGTCGATGATGGACGCGGTCGCGCAGGCGGTGATATTCTTCGCGGCGGGCCAGGAGACGACGTCCTCGGCCATACGCTGCTGCCTGCACGAGCTGGCCCTCGAGCCGCGGGTCCAGGATAAGCTGCGGCCGGAGATAGACGGGGCCTTCGACGGTCCCGGGGGCCTGACCCACGAGAGACCTCGACATGGTCC
>JAPYYV010019347.1:0-13725 GCA_030522625.1 Copidosoma aretas
GCGTCGTCATCAAGCGACCGCAGTTCCACATTAGTTGGTGACTTGGCTAATATGGAATTTAATGCTACAAGAAACTTACCTCAGGATTCGCCATTACATGATTATCGTACGAATCATGACAATTTCTGTTATATTTGTTTAAAATATGAGGTAAAATCGTTGCAACAACCGATAAACGAAGATATTTGCAACTTGTATGAAGGAATTTCCAAGTTGAAGATTAATCAACAAAGTAGTTGGGTTCCACATGTAATTTGTAACGCATGCAAAAAGATGTTGTACCAGTAGAAGACGGAAGGGAATAAATACAACATCAAATTCATTACTCCACGATTTGGAGAGTTCCTAGCAGCGCAGAAGAATGATTCTTCTGCTTTAATGATATGAAAGGTATAAACATCAAGAGTAAATACAAAATTTTATATACAAATGCTGAATCCAGGTCACCTCCCATCAAAGTTGATCAAGTTTATCTCCAATCTAATGCTAAGCACGTCACCGGAGGTAACGAATTAGAAGAATTGGATATAGGATCCGATTTTTCAAGTAACGACCATGACAGTAGTGGTTCGGAGTTTACAATAATAAAGAAAAAATCTGTGACTCCATCATTGGTGTCCCAGTTTGAATTAAATGATCTTATCAGAGATTTAGGTTTACCAAAAGATGGTTCGGAGCTTTTGGCTTGAATTTCGTACATTTTTCGTGAAGGATAAAGATTTATCTTTAGTTTTTTGTGTAAATATTATGAGTCTCATAAATCAGCTGAAGAGAATTCTTACAAAGCTTGTGATTGGCGACTTTTTATAGACTCTTTGAAACGAAGTATAAGGGCAGTGTTCCTTCTCAACAGGAATATATATGCTCCTGTACCTGTGCCTGTACCTGTACCTGTACCTGTGCACCTGTACCCATGCTCCTGTGCTCATGTATAATTGCCCATTCAACTGTGATGGAAGAAAAATATGACAATATGCATATTCTTTTACAGAAAATATAGTATGAGAAGCATTTTTGGCTGATATGCGGAGATTTAAAAGTAATAAGTATGCTGCTTGGACAACAATCAGGATTCACGAAACATCCTTGCTACTTATGTTTGCGGGATAGTAGAGATAGAAAAAATCATTATAGTAAGAAAAAACATTGGCCAGTAAGATCATCCTTAAGTCCAAGTTCTAATAACATTATCAATAAGTCTCTCGTAGATCCATTGAAAGTTCTTATTCCTCCATTGCATATTTAGCTCGGCCTCATAAAACAATTTGTCAAAACCCTTGATAAATCACGTGAATGTTTTAAATATCTCCAATCAAAATTTCAAAAACTCTCTGAGGCCAAGGTCAAAGAAGGAGTATTGGATGGACCACTAATTCGTACTATGTTCAAAGATACAAATTTCATTGGTAAAATGAATCGCCTTGAAAAGGCAGCCTGGCTCAGTTTTAAAGACGTGGCCAAGAACTTTCTAGGTAATATCAAAAGTTTGAAGTATAAAGAGATTGTAGCTAAAATGGTTGAAGATTTTAGAAAGCTAGGATTTCTAATGATTTTAAAATTGCACTATTTGAATGCACATCTCGACAAATTTCCTGAAAATCTTGGTGATTTTAGTGAAGAGCAAAGTGAACGCTTTCATCAAGATGGACAAATAATGGAAACTTGTTATCAAGGAAGGTGGAACGAAAATATAATGGCAGATTTCTGTTGGATGCTAAAGTGAGATACACCGAAAGAAGATAGAAAGCGTATATCATTGTATAGATCATTTGATGAGAAAAGAACTCGGTACAGTACCAAAAGAGAAACTAAAATGTAATTTAAGAGTATGATTTTTTGATCGTGTAGTCCAATCGTTTAATTTAAAGTTTGCTCACTCTAGTCACTTAATTTTCATTCTAGTTATTCACTCTAATTATTACATCTCTATTCCAGTCATTTACTCTAGTTATTCAATTTCTATCAAAGTCATATACACGAATCATACTATTTCCATTCTATTCGTTAATTCTAGTCAGTCACTTTTATTTCTAGTCACTTAGTATAGTCATTTATTGTAAATGAATATGATTCTACTTATTTATAATGTACATAAGATTTGTTCATGTAAGCGTTTATTTGTTCTTGGTGAGCATTCAACAAATTTTAATTTTACATAAAAAGCTCTCATGTGTTATACAAAATCAAGTCGTGCAACCTTCTGGCGGTGTACATTGGGTAATGTTAGCACCTCAGATGTAGAATCAGCGACCCCAAAAACATAAAGTATGCATAGTCTGACTGTCATTCTGTCTCGACAATAATTTTTTTTTTGTGGCTGTGTTATAATTGTATCAAGCAAGTTCTGGTAATAATTTTCAATTCAAGAGATAAACATTCTAAACTAAAGATTTACTTATCCAAAAAAAAAGTTTCCACTGACATCTCACTGCGTGATAAAAAAAGAACGTATTCAAGTTTGTCGTATTTTGCATTTTAATCTTTTTTTTTTGGTTACTTGTCTTGGATTATGAGCAAGTTGTCAAACAGTATCTTGCTGCGTACTTTTTGCGATACGGGCAAGTCAGCGCTAAAGAACGCCCCGCTATCTTTAAGTGCATGTCATTTGCTAAGCTTTGCAAGTGTCAACTTAAAAATTTAGATGTGTGTAGTTTAAGAGTCAAGCTTTTATTATTGCAAGTAAAAAAAAAAAGTACTTAGAAAAAAAACAGCCTAAACTTGGAAATCAATTTAAGCGCTGAAAATAATTTTATATGCAAACACTATCTGCATCATCAAAAACAGCAGGTGGAATCCATCATGTCTTTACATTTGTAAACAAGTTGAAGAGAACGCTTTTGATGCAAAAAAGGCGCCACGCACGGCGCGGGCTTTGCTTGGCTTGGATGCGCCCTTATAGAAAATAACTGTTATTACTTGCAAGACATGAAATTGTAATTCGTATATTGCAATGTATTTAGATTAAATTATTCTTATTTATTTACTCTGCCCTGTTTGGAGTTTATCATTACTAATATGTGATTTTATGACCTAAAAACCAGTTATTTGCAAATGTTTAGTTCAAAAACTCATTTTTGTAGTAACAATTGCAGCTCACTAATCACACGTTCAATTTTATCCAAAATTTTCTTTGGTAGCTTTGTCAAAAATCATTTAAATAGTAAAATATTATTTGAAAAAAGTGAATCGAACGAAAAGCAAAAAAGATAACCATTTTTTAGAGCTTCTTTTTCAATAAAGAATATGCACTTATTCAATGTTGCAAAATGTGATAAAACAATGTGTTTTTAATTCAAAAAAGTACACTTTTTTCCTTTAATATCTCATTACTTCAGCGTGTAAAAGAAAACTCTGTTTGTATGAGAGATTTAGTACAGTGGAGGAGAGCCACTCTAAGAAACGTGTTTGATTAAGCAATTGTAGTATCATTTAACGTTATACATTTTGTTTATTCATATTGTAAGACTTCTAAATTATAGCATTTTTTTTAAAAATATTTCATGGATTAACATTGATAAACATAGAATTATAAGAAAACTTTTCTTAAGGAACAAGTATTTTACTGAAAGTCTTCATAGAGGCATGGGGGGTTGGCACGTGGAGCGCGCAGGGGGGCAAAGCCCTACTAGTATATTTAGACATATGTAGTCGCAACACCGGACCAAAACAAAGTTTACATTTGTATGATTCATATCCTATATTCTATATACTACTGTCTAACTCTTGCTCTCATACCAGCTCTTAATAACACTGGTCTGACGTAATTAAAAGAGCCTGCTTATCTAACAAATAGCTTCGATACCTATTGATGTTTTCGAAAAATGTAATTAACGTTTTTATGTGCATTTTCTATTTGCTTTTCATAAATACGATGAAGCTAAGCACCTTTGCTCATAGTGATTTTGCTCATTCTTAGGATTAAAGTACTTTATTAGACAAAGTGTTTACCTCAAAACAATACAATTTACGAATTCCACATATACTGCATAGTTCAAAGTTGCTTTCATTGCATAAATGCATTTTTTTAATGTGTCAAGAGCATGATCCTATTAGGTCTTGATAGTTTGACACGTTTATCACAGAGCACGTAATTTTAGCGTGAAAACTAGTAGGGGATCATCTATAGACCACTTGGCCGGAGTTGAGGGAGGGAGTAGTATGATAAATAACTACGACATGCCATGTGATGGGACGATAGAATTGAAAGCAATGGCCCAAAAAAATACGTACATTAAATGAGCATGTACATTTCCTTTTGTCACTTATTTGTAGAATCTATACGGGGCCCACATAGCATTCGGTGTTCAAAATCGAAAATTGCTAAAAAACAGTATGCACTGAGTCTTTAACTGCTTGTTTCAAGTATCTGTTTTATGTATATAAAATAATTCGAATGCTTGCGAACAATTTATTATTAATAGTCGTCTCTTATAGGTATGCACGGAAGTAATTGACATGTATTATGTCATATAAATGGCATACTGAGGTGTTGGCAGTTAGGCACACAGAAATTATTTCCCAACCTCTCTTCAACACCAGATGCCCGTATATATAGATCAACAAATATTAATTTTTAATTTTAATATATATTGGAAATCAATAATTTGAAAAGGAAATCGTATCAAATTTAAAACACACTATATTACGAGTGAAAACTGTAAGCGGGAATAAAAAAATCATCTCTACGGGTAGCTCAGACACATGACCTATTTCTTACCGAACATCCTTCTTTACCTTTTTGTAGGCTTTTATTTAACTTGTACTATTGGTCTGTCTATCGGAGGCAGGACGGGCAAAATCTGGTGACTGATTTTCAACCTAATTCTAAGATAGCTAAAATTTTATTTTTTATGGAAATACTTAGCATCGATGACAATGCCCTTTAGTGCAAGCGTATTCGACTACTTTTTTTTACATCGAATATCTGTAAATAGAAGATTAGAAAATGGAAATACAGTGTGGGTAAAGTATATAATTAATTCACCCGCCCTTTAAGAATCCCCGGAGTGCAGACTGGAGCGCCCACTGAACCGCAAGTGCAGACGCTATACCAAATTGACTACTGGCCCTCGGTTCAGTCGCTGGTAAAACTGGCGCACCACTGAAAACGCTCTACAGGCCAGTGTGGCACGGCAGCAGCATGAATCTCGGGCTATATATATACATACATTCCTTATATTTGTGCGTATATGAACTTTTTATTAAAGCATAGTTATGAGACATTTACATTTTATTAATGAAAATAAATTATACGAAACGCCCATAGAGTGATTTACTATAGTTATGAAGTAGCTTTCATTTATTTCTTAGGTAAAATTATTCTGGATATCATCCCATGAGCTATATTTTAAACAATTATCGGATTTGAGGAGGGTATTGTAATGTTATTCTGGACATTTTATCAACCAATCTCTTGATCTTTTTGAAAACATGTCAGATCTTTTTAATACACTTATCGTATTGCTTTGCTTATCTTAAATATTTCTCAATTATTATCAATTGAAAAATTGAGTCGAATAAAGGCTGCTTGCAAAGCTCTTTCGAGCTTCTCTACTGGAAAAAAGTGCAAATGGAAGTTGCGTGATCACTTAGCACATCATGCTGTTGTAAAATAAAGAAAAACTGAATCCCTAACTTAAGTAGCTGAAATTAATAAAAATATTCCATGCTCTTGACATTCTTTCGACATCTCAGAATTCGTATGCTCCCTTGGCTTTGTACATGTCCAGGTTTCAATGTACAATTTTAAATTTGACCAGGGGCATATCCACAGGGGGGGGGGGGGGTCGGGGGCGCCCACCCCTCGGGGCTAGCCTCGCCCAGGCCCCCTTTTAACAGAACCTCGGGGTTTTTTACCTTCATTCAATCACAGTAACTTTTATGTGGAACTGTACCACTATATAGATATACAAATAACATTAAGTGGTGACTGTAACTCGATGAATCTTTGAAATAATGAAGCTAGGCCTTCTGAAATTTTGTGCAGTGGTTTCAAACATAGACAGCTTCAACATGTTAGTTTTTTCATCAAAATCTATAGAAAATAAAGCGAGTTATAGGAGAAAACATGTCTTTGACGACGACTTTGCAACGACCTCTCTATAAGAGACCGTAAATATGAGAAAAATTTTGCAATTTTTTTTCTTGAAAACTATGAAGCTAGACCTTTTAAAATCTTATTATGTTATATGGAGTGATAAAATAATTACCTCATAATTTTTTAAAGAAATTCTATAGAAAACAAAATATCACGATAACCCCCTTAAAATTTTGCAGAATGTTATTAAAATTTAAAATGAAAGAAAATTTTTAACGTTAGTAGAAAACAAATAATTGCTTATTTACCAGCTATTTGTTAAGTAGCGGGATTCAAAATGATTCAGTTATAGTTATGTATATATACAAGTGGAGCTTCGCCCCCTGCGCGCTCCGCGTGCCAACCCCCGTATTTCAATATATTTATTCTTATGTCTCTTCCTTAACTTTAACATCGTTGCCTATTTTGAATGATTTTTACTGATTAAGTCCGTTAATTTTTCGATTAGGCATTAATAAGGCCATCTGCTCTTGTCCATTTTTGTTATGTCTAAAAAGTAAATTTATTACCTTTTTCTTATGCCTATTTCTAGGCTAACCCTTCCCGCTTCCATTTCTCATATATATCTTGATCAATTTGCATTGAAACCTAACATGATATTTGTAAATCTGAATCTATTTTATCTTCTTTTTCTTTCCTTTTTCATTCCCAAACCCATGCCTACCTTGCCCGCCTCCAGCTTCCGCATATATCTTTTTGTTTTTGCATTTAAACTAAAATTTATATTTTGAATCTGCTTTCGATTATTTTTACATAATTTTATTCTATTTTATAGGCAAGTCTCAGCTACGTCTGTACAATATAATTTAATCATGTAGTCCATGAAAAATTATATTGCATTTAATCTTTCTACGTTAGCTCTTTTGCTTAGGCCTAAGACTGCTTTGACTGCCCATTGCACCCTACCTGTGGTTTTTTTTTGTGTACCACTATAATTTTTTGTTAAAAACCACACTCCGAGGTCCATCGGTCCATCTCTTCGTTTAAAACTTCCAATGCCTCCAGTTCAAATTGAAACAGATCTATTTTTATCCTTTTTTATTCCTAAAAAAGAAAGATTTTATTTGTGCTTACTTCCGGTATATTTTTTGTAGTATATTTATCCAGGTCGATCTGCATGGGTTTTCTGTCTTTAAATTGCAGGACACCTAAAACAACGTCATTAGATAATTTAAGACAGTAAATTTTAAGTTTGCCTACTGTTACACCTCCTGTACTATTTTACATCCTCTTATTGTCTATAGTCTCTATAAATTAACTTAAAATTACAAATCTACATAGGCACCGTTGCCCCACCCCCTTTTTTTTTTGAAGTAAATTTGTCTGCCCCCGACCGTAGTTACCTGTATTTTTGTACATTTTTAGACTCTTTTTAACATTTTTTTTTATTTTATACTTATCTCTTCCATATATAATTTAATCCGGAACAGTTCTCTATTGATGTTATAAAATTCTGTTTTGAAGTCTACAAAAACAGCATATAATTCTGCGCCACCTACCCCTACATTATTGTCGATTAAACTATTTAGTACAAAAATATAGCACCTTGCACTTCTTTTTGCTCTGATGCCAGCATGAGTCTCCTTTATTATTTCACACTCCTCTACCTATTTTTTTACTTTTTTAACGATTATAACTGCTAATATCTTAAATGCTACATTTGAAAATGCCACTTTCCTGTAGTTTTAACGTCCCTCTACTCCTTTCCTGCCTTGTAAATTTAATAGATTCTTGGTATTTCCCACTCTTTGATAGTTTGTGTGTTAGTCTATAAGCTATAAAGTATGTTTTTAAACTCAATCATCTAAATTATTTGCAGATTCTTGAAACAGTTTTCAATAATTCTATCTTCTTTTATGTCTTTTATTTTTTTTCAATTTTTACATCGACATCATTTTATTCAATAATGGATATATCCTCGTGAAATCGTTTTCGGCATTGCTGTTGATTTCAATACTTCTTTATTCGTTTTCCGTATAACGTGTTTCATTGTAGTCTCTTGACAAATTTTTAAAATTATTTTTTACGCCTTTTTCCTTATAACCATCCCTCTTTTTTTCCTGTTTTAATTTTTTAATAGCTCGCCAAAACTCATTTAAATTTTGCTTTCTGCTACTTTTCTCGGTTTTCATAGGTTTGTTTAATTTTTTTATCTCTTATTTTATCCATACATTTTGCGTTAGTCTTTAATTTCATCTTTTCTCTCTCTTTAATTTTTTTAGTATTCTACGAATATATCTATAATTTTTATTTTTTGCTTAATTAGTGTGGAATCCTGTTTATCAACTTGCAATGATTTGTAGCTTTATAGATTTTTTCGTTTTTGTTCTTCTGATACGTGTGTAATTACGGAACGTGTCCTATTTTTTTGAGATGTTCATTCCAGATCAATATAAGCCTACCTGCGCACTTAGCTTGCTAATTTTCCAATTAATTATATTTATAAGATAAATAATTTCTATAATTATCGTATAAAAATATAAAATTTCTTATAAAAATATTCAGTTTTTCTCTTATTTATTAAAAAGCTTATAATTGCTTTATTCTTCAATTGAAAAAATGATTATTGAAATATATTAATTAATGTATGGAGCATTAAACAGAAGAAGCTAAGTCTAGAAGTATATTTGTCTTCATTTTAAAACAGTCCTTAATGAATAGTATGTACTGAAGTTTAGCTGACTAGTTGTGCAGAGAGGTTTATTGACATTGAAGGACATATAGTGTGATTAAATAATAGTGGAATAAACAGAGCTGGTGATGTTTTAATATACGTTGGCAATATTAGTAAGCATGAGTTTATAGTGTAAAAGTTGAACAAGCTAGGGTAAGTACTATTATCTGTTTAGAAAACACTTTCTTTAAGATCTCCGGAACCTACAGATGTTTAGGCTATAAAGAAGAGAGATTCGTAAATGATTTATGCGAGTTTATCAAAAACAATAATAAAGTCTCTAACCATTTAATAATGGGAGATACTAATATTGATCTACTATGTATAAATACGATATCAAGAAATAATCGTTATAACTTTTTGGAAGAGGGATATCTACCTAAAGTAACTACTATAACTAGACAAACTACCTTTAAACCAAATACTGGTTCTTGCATGGATCATGTTTTTATCAAGAGTAATATTAACTGTAACACTCATAAGTTTGTCACTGGAGTAACTGATCATCAGCCTGTATTAAGTTTAATTAAGATTGCTACAAACGGTAGGGGGTTGAAGCAGTTGATCACAGGAGGCTCCTGGCTGCAGCCAGAACTATTGAATGGAAAGCAATTACAAACATTACTGATGTTTATACAGCTATAAAAACACTAATTAAATTTATCAACCTATGCCTAAAAAAGGCAAAAAAAGAAAATTTGAAGGCTATAAAAGCTAGAAAGCTAGAAGATCACTGCTAGCTTGATCAAATCTTGTAAAAAAAAGATAGACTTTACAAAGACCGGAAGGCAAATTCAAAAAATGATGATCTATTTCTTTAATATAAGAGTTATTGTGCAACACTTAAACAAATATTGTTTAAGGCAGAAGAAAACTATGATAAAGAATGACTGAATACCAAAAATACTAAAAAACAATGGGCATACGTAAGAGAAAAATTAAATGTAAAAAAAAAAAACCAGTTGTAATAATCACATAAATTGTCCAGAGGGTAAGGGGAGAGTCACAGAATCTTCTTAGCAGGCATCTATATTTAATACCTACTGCTAAGCCAACTTTATGAAAAGAAGATTACAGTATTGACTCCCTTTTTCTCGAACCTTGTAATCATAGAGAAATAGAAACTGTTACACACAAGTTAAAAAATAAATCTGGTGGAGTTGACGGCATACATGCCTGGGTTTTACGGTATATTTGCAAATACATAGCTGGACCTACAGCTCATATTATACACAGAATTATAGAAATTGGCTACGGCCCTGAACATTTCAGGACAGCAGTTATTGTACCAATTCATAAAAAAGGAAATAAGCATGATCTCAACAATAATAGGCCAATCTCTTTACTCTCAAATTCAACAAAAGTATTTGAAAAGGTAATATACAAGAGGGTAAATAAATTTGTTAACGAAAATAACATTTTAGCTAAAAATCAGTTTGGGTTTAAAGAAAGCTTGAGTTGTGACCATGCCCTTGCTAAGATAAGTGATTATGTACTTGAAAAATTAAATATCTCAAAGCCGATTGCAATTGCCATGATTGATATAACAAAAGTTTTTGATTGTGTCAATCTTAAAATACTACTGAACGAACTCGAAAAAATTGGGATCAGAGGCATTGTGTTAAAGCTTCTAACAAGCTACCTTAAAGATAGTACAATAAAAACAAGAGCAAATTGTATATTCAGCACTAGTAAGACAGTAAATATGGGAACAAGGTTCAATACTGGGTCCGATATTATTCTTATTATATATAAATTCATTGTTACATCAAATAGAGGATACATACTATTTTGCTGAGGACACAGCTGTTTTGTGCAAGACAAAATATTGAAATGAGCTTAAACTAAAACTAAAATGCAAACAAGAGATTATAGACTACTGGTTTTATACTAACTATCTTGCCAGCAATGTACAAAAACCTGAAATAATAACATTCGCAAAGTATCACGATTCATTACCAGAAAATTTTAAAATCGTAATTGATGATCATGTAATTTCTAGAACTACTTATGCTAAGTATCTGGGAGTTACAATTGATTTTAACTTAAAAAGGGGAGAGCATGTCAATAATATAGTTAAAAAAACAATATATTTAATATATGTAATTGAAAAACTATCTTTTGTTATGAACACCAAACAGGTACTACAAATGTATTGTGCTCTTTTTAACAGTACTGCTACTTATGGAATAATAGCTTAGGGAAGTGCTTAAAAAATTCTATAGGGCAGCTAGAATCTGTACAAAGTAGAATCTTAAGGATCATTGATAGGAAGGCTGAATATGAAAAAAATATATACCAAAAACCTATGAGTATTACACAAATGTACGTTTTTCAAGCATCAAGGTTTATCTACAAAGATTTGAGCGATAAATTTATATGTAGTCAAAATAAAACAAGACAGAAATCCATCACTGTGCTTTTACCGAAGTTAAATAGTGTTTAAAAAAAAAATACATATATTGCTATTAAATCTTTTAATACACTACCTACTGAACTAAAAACACTCAGAAATAAGAGTAATGCAAGCACAAAGAAAAAATAAGCTAACTGGATAAGACTAAATATACAAGGATTTTTCTTCTATTTTTATATATAATGGTTTTTTTTCTTTTTTTTTATATTATCTCATTTTTTCTCCTTTTCTCTAGTAACCACAGCGTAAAGGTATAGTAATACCTCTTTGCAGTATGTAATTTATTTATATTTGCGGAACAAATAATACTTACTTTGTAATCTATTGTACAGGCTCTCTTAAGCTTTATACATCCGAATTCTAAACCTATGAAAGTTATTAGGTGAGAATAAATAAATAAATAAATACATGATAATTTTTTTGTAAAAATAAATATTTTAATTTTTCTTTCTTTAAAGCTGTTTTAAAAAAATTTCTTTTAAAAAAACCTTTAATCTGAAAAATAATACAACATTTAAAAAAACGATTGCTTGGGCTAGGACTTCGGACAGATACACAGACGTGATGCATGTTGATTTTAGATAACAAATAATCAACCTTAACTTAGCACATACAACGAAATGCATTTATATATAACAAGTATGATACTTTTTTTTGGGTTAACTCACAGGCTCTTTTTTTTAAATTATCATTACTTTAAATACTCATAGAACAACTGTAAAAGCTATAACGAACATATTAAAAATAATCGGAATTTTAAATAAATTTCATCACATATATATTACATCAATATAAGACAATATAAATTCTTAGATGAGTACTTTACATTTTTTGAGCACTATCTACACATTTTATACAATTACAACCATTCTATTTGAAAAACTTTTATAATTTCTAGTGATTTCATGACTTTTTTCCGCTAAAGAGGATCCATACTGTTTAGAATATTTTGACTGCGTAAATACCAATGTTTAGTTATTATAATCAAAATTTTTCTACTCAATGTATTATAAAATTTGTAAATGAAATCGGAAAAATTTGTTACAGACCTAAAATTTGTTATAATAAATTTATTTATTTTTTTATACAGGCATTATTTTTAATTTTTGTTTTAACTCATATTAAATGTAATTTTAATTTATAAAATAATGAAATAAAGTTGTAAACAGTACAACCTTTAACTTCAGACAAATCTCATTTTTTAAGGAACATAGCAAGAAAAAATTATTTGTATGTGATGAATGTAAAGAAAGGTTTAATAGATTGACACATTTGAATAGACATACATTAATTCTTAATGAAGGACATGAAAAAAATTTGTAAAAAATGTGGTAAGGGTTTTAAAAGATCAGATGGTGTGAGGAAGTTTTGGAGTTTCGCTCAGAGGGGCTAGGAACGGGGAGTCCCCACTTTCATACACAAGTCTCCGCTACGTATAAGCAATATAGTTTAATTATTTATTACATTAAAAATGATCATTGATTTAAACTTTTTACTTTATCTCCTTTGATTAAGCCTAAAATTGATTTAACTGTCCTTTGCTTCCGATCTGTCGTTTTTTTTCGTGCAGAGAAAATTTTTGTTTAAAATCACACTTGTTGGTCCATGACCTAGATTTGAACTTCCAATGCATCCAATATAAATTCAAACAGACCTGTTTTTATCCCTTCTTTATTTCTAGAAATCAACATTTATTTTTTTTTCTTCTGTTTTCCATATAGTATTTTTACGGTATTTATCTAAGTCTTTTTGCATATGTTTTCTGTCTTCAATATGCTAGGTGCCTTAATCACCGTCATTATTTCATTTGAGACAGTCAATTTTGAGTTTGCCTACTGTTACAACTCATGTATTATTTTAGATTCACTTATCGCCTATTTTTTAGATAAATATACTCAAATGAACCAGGCTTCATAGGCACAATTTTCTTTACTCTTTATTAGTTTTCAATAAATTTTTTAGCCCCTGGCCGTAATATACTGTTTTTTTTTTTTATATTTTTCATTTTTTTAATATCTTTGTCATTTTTATACTTATTTCTCTCGAATACTTGCTTTTAATTAAATAATTTAGTATACAATATGGTATCTTGTTCTTCCTTTTGTCCTGATAGTAGTCTAACTCTCTTTTAACAAGACAAATATTTATATCGGTCTTACAGTCAAATTAATAAACAAACATTAATATTATTTTTAATTTTACGTATGTGTGTGTGTAATTTTTAAAAATGTGTGTGTGTAATTTTTAAAATTACACCCACACATGTATACGAGCTGCTCCATACCAAGCAAGTTCAACGCTTGTTGAAATTCGCACTTGGCGGCTTCACTTTAGAAGCTCGGAGCCAAAGAAAAAAAGGAGAGGAATCAAACGGAAGGAAAAGATTTGTTTCGTCCCAGATCGCTAACTTGGACTCTTCAGTGTGGCTTGTTAGCGACATGCGTCACAGACGAACACGATAGATCAACTAAAACTAGCACTGATACGCTTCACATTATTTTGCGATGGCGAGAATGACATAGCTGGTCTGTAGGATTA
>JAPYYV010019348.1:0-10686 GCA_030522625.1 Copidosoma aretas
TGGTCCAGTAAAAAATATTTGTAAAGGTGATTTATTAGCCATCAAAACATGATTTGCAACGTGCATCAACAAATCTGTCTGTTTTTCATTAGCACGTCGTAATCAATTCACAGAAGGTATCAAGTTCCATAATGTTATGTCTTTTTTTGCGATAACACCTAATTTATTCAAAGTGGCAGTACGCAAATCCAACTTTTAGTCTGCATTTGGGTTATTGTATAATTCTTGAAATGGATTAGGTGCCGGAATGTTGCCAGCTATGTCTGTCACGTCATCTTCATTTAGGTCCTCATAGTCTCGGCACATCTGGCGACATATCTCTATTGTTCTAGCAATATCTAAATTGGACTGAAAGTCTTTCCGTCTATTTAGAATTATATCTTCATTGTCATTGTAAATTTTAATAAATTTTAGTCCATGCAAAATATCATTAGCCTAATTTTTAAATGGTATATGCAGAGTGACCATTTCTCTTGTATAATCATTAAGATCATTACCCACGTCGTAATTTCTATATCTGATTACCCTCGGTTCTTTTCTCTCAACATATTGTCCTCGCCTATTTTTTGTATATTTTGGAACAAATTGTGCAAGTGTAACGTCATCCAATTCATCAGGTCGTTTTTCATACTTAATAAAACAATCTTCTTTCCAAATGTCCGTAGAATCAGCGTCAAGTTCGTTAATTTCTTTGAGCGTTTTTCTAATTTTTTGACGCTCGATGGGCCATACTGTGTTGATATAAACAACAGCAGTAGAACATTTCGACATGGACTCTCTTAGTAAATACCAAGCTGCTTCTTGACTCGTCATTTCAACTCCGTTAAACATATCAACACTCATTTTTCGAGTAATATCAACAATATCAAACTGTGGACATTCATTCATAATTTCTGTAATCTTTCGTTTCAAATGACTAATGCCTCTATTTGTTTTATTTACATATTTAACAACGTAAGCAGCACAGGAATATTCTTCAAGAATAATTCGAAATTCTATATTTTATTTCACAATGCTAAAAACAATAGGATTGAATGGATTATGCCATTTTTCAGATGGTAATCGTTTATAAAAAATCTTTGTCCGTGTAATTAGATAAAATGTTTTTTTTTCATAAAAATCATCCATACTATCATAGTCACAATTTTCTAAATTAATTCTTGTTTCAGAATATCGTTTAGACTATTCTTTAAATCTCCCTTCCTCTTTTTTCATAGGAATTAATATAATTGTTTGTCGAGAAGGCATGAAAGGTGCCTCGAATCTGCATTTCTGTGGTTTATTAGCAATGAGTTCTTTGTAGCACGTAAAAGTGTGTATATGTTTTTGCAAAGCTATATTTCCAGAAGCTTTAGATTCGGAGACAGAGATCCGAGCGTCAATCATATTTATTGTCTGACGTTTACTATCATCACTAAAGAGATTTTCTGGAGCATTTTCCATCCAAAGTAAAATGTGCGCATGCGGGCTACCACGATGTTGAAATTTAATTCTTTTAAAATACTGGACAACTCTGTATTGACCAAACAGAGAAAACCTTTTTGACTGTAAAATAGTCATAATAACATTGACTAATTCATTAAAGTAAACTGCACAGGTTATAGCATCGTTATTGATGAGTGCACTTTTTTGAATAAAATTCAACTCTGACAAGGCTTCTGCTGTAATTAGTTCTCCATTATTTGCCAATTTATAGAATGTTTGTAATAAATTAGTCCACCCCAATTCATTGGCACTTAGTGTCATAAATGCTGTTGGTCTGCCTAGTTGTCTTATCATAGAAAACAAATCCCTTTTTCTATCTGACCAATACCAGGCAGAGTTAGGTAGTGATCGAAGGAAACCAAGACTCGTTTCTATACAGTTGTTTATATAGTTTTCAGATTATATTTGATCTTTGGTAACTTTAGTATCAAGCCCAATGTGCTTAAACGCAACTGTGAGAGAATCTCTTACTCTCAATCGCATAATTTTTACTGCAAGATATAATAAATGATATGGGGTAACTCCTCGTCGATCAGAGCGTCTTAATTCGCTGGTAGCCATCATGAAAGGTGTGACTTTAACACTTTTTCGAAATACGCGAAATTGCCCAAAAAAAATATCTGGAAAAGACAACTCTTCTGCATGCTCGTCGAATGAAATACTTTGTGGAACATTTTATCCTCCAGGAGCAATTCTAATATATTTATCTTCATTCTAAATCGTTTGTTGTTGAGCAATGAGACCTTCTTCAATTGGAACAGATTCACTGAAATCATCAATATGATCCCAAGAATTTTCTTCCATATTTGAATCGAAAAAACTTTGATCTATATCAATATTATAAAATTGATATAAAGCTGATCGTATCAAGTAGTTCAACCAAAGCTTTATCGTTTTTTCACTAACCAACCCATGGACGTAGCTAGATTTATGTATTAATTTTCTATTAATGTGTACATAAAAGCAGTGTTCGTCATTAACATTTCTCGGCAAAGAAGTTACCATAGTATTAACAGATACAGGGACATTTATAACTTGACCAAAAATGCCATACTGCCCTTGTACGTGACGTAATCTTCGTATTTGCATGAAAGGTATCCTAGGCGAAATTATTCTTTCTGATACAAGTTCAAGTTTTGGTAAATTCTGAGATATGGCCGGGTAACGAAAACCATTGTAAGCAGCCATCTGAGATATTTTTTTCTTATTGAGAGAGGATTTGCAGGTAGAACATAAATTAATGGACTCGACAGTAGTGACATTCTAAAAAAATAATAATTTTTTCATTCGACAAACAAATGATAAAGAAAAAGGTATGAGTAATATAAAAATGAAATATACCTTAACTATAGTTTGTAAAATTTTAGTATGACAAGCTGAAGCAATCTTTAAATCTCCTTGAAACCATAAACAATCGCAAACGGAACATGGAAAACCGAAAGGGTTGTTAGTGAAATTTTTATAAAATTGTTGTATAGCTGTATTATTTCTATGATTGATAGCATTTTCATCGTCAATTTGTGGACGGTCTCTGTAATAGTTTCTATTTACATAATTATAAATGCTGCATGAAAGAACTGTCGGCCAATTTCAAATAATTTTTTGAAAAATACCGTAATTCATCTTTACTCCCTGAAAAATCGGAATCGTCTTCATTTTCTTTATTTCTTTGAGGTATTGCAGATTCCAAAGTTACCATATTATTCAAGTTAATGCATGTTTTTCTTGTTCTAAAAAAAGTAACTATTAATGTAATCGTAAAAACCAGTATAGGTCGATTTACACATCTCTTATGAATAAAATTCTGTTTTTGATTGTTTTTGCAAAAGTGAAAACAGTAAAAAACAAAATGAGAAATCTGCTTATAGGAAATTGATTAGTAGTGATTATAAAGCGTTTAAAAATTGTTATAATACAAGTCCAGAAATTTTTTTTAAATTTCTTTAATAAATTTCAAAACACTTTAAAATCACTACTGATTAAGTTTCTATAGTCAGATTTCTCAACTTAATTTTCATTTTCGTAAAAAAATTAAGCGAGAGAGAGAGATAGAGATATAAAAGTCGATGTACATATCAAGTGGCTCTAGTGACTCGCTGCTGCGGCGCTTAGTCCGCTTCATACGCCCGTAGGATAAGTAACGCAAGCACTGTAACAATTATATCGTTATCTATCCGTCACTCGAGTAACTAAAGCTTGACACCTTGAATACACATCATAATCTTTAGTATGTACACAAATTTATTATAATTTATTCAAGCTGATTGTTAAGTTAATACATCACATATTTTGAATGAAGTGTTGTATATCGATTTCGTGTGCCTGTTCGATCCCTTATTCTCCTCCATCATCTGTATTCGGTGTATGGTAATTTTTTAATACAGTCCACTTCAATTTAATTTCGCACAAATATTACGGACACCAATACGAACAAATTCAAGAGCCCTTGAACGAGTACTATAAACAAAATATTTGTTCGAATATGAGGATCAAAACAATCAGAGAATTCCGAGCGACGGATTTTTTTTTAACACGCGTTTTGATACAAGCACTTGAAGTGCTCTCACTGCTCTCAGCTTACAGCAGATCCTACACAGAGCATGTAAAAAAATTACCTTAGAGCAATCTGGGCAATCCGAACGTTGGAATCGGAACAAGTGTTGGTAACGAAGAATTCGAGCACTTGGATTGCTCAGATTTCTCCCGACATAGCTCTGCTAATTTGGCCCCCAGGATTGTTGAAAAATAAAAAAATCAGCATAAATCGATTGTGCGTACAAAAATTGAAAAAAAAATATCATTACAACTTGAATGCGCAAACAAATTTTTGGATGTTATTTATCGGAATCACTTGGGGCTAGCCCCTGAAATACAACAGTCTATTTCTAATGACCAACTGTATAAGTATCAATGTTCAACTGATTAAAGGATTGCGAGTGATTAGCGGGTTTCGACCCTTAATCAATTGCTTGTATCAGAGCAAGATACGGTCGCAAAAGAAAATAATCATTGTAACATGATTAAACGGAAGCTTGATCTCGTTATCATTTTTTCTCTATATTATGTTACTAACTTTATTGCAATCGGTTCTGTTGCATGGTCCTTATTGTTTAATTTTTCAGCAATCCTGGTCTTATTATCCAACTTAGCTGAGCCCTTTACTCCGCTCGTTTGATCAATGCTTTTTCTTCGCCGTCCTTTGTGTAAACTAACTGAAGTACCAGCAAGCAAGATTATGAAACAGGACCGATTGCAATATATCTAGAGACATAATATAGCCACAAAGAGATTACGAGGCTGAACTTGCGTTTAATCATGTTACAACGAGTTATTCTCTTTTGCGACCATACCTTGCTTCCTAGCTAATAACGCGCAATCCTTTAATCACTTCAACAGTGATACTCATGCAGTCAATTGTTAGAAATGAGCTGTTAAGTTTTAGGGGCTGTCCCCGGGTAAGTTTGATTAAAATTTCTTAAACAATTGTTTGCGCTAAAAAATTATAATAAAACTTTGTTATGCTGTCAATACGCGCAATCGATCTATGCTAAATGTTTGATTTTTAGACAATCCTGGGGGCCAACTTAGCGGAGCCTCTCGACATCATAATAGAACGAATCTAATGTCAAGCAGCACGTACAGGGGCCTAATTGCTATATTTCGATACATGGCAGAACTTACAATTTTTTGCGATAATCCCTATAAAATAACCAGAAACCAAGGCTACGTGCATGCCTAGTCCAGGGATTATCAACAGAAAGTATACTTTTGCTAGATATCGAACAATCGCCATCAGACCTCAGTAGATCGAGGGTGTGTTCCAGAAAAGTTCACCGATATTAACCGACAACTATAACATCACATAAGATATCGCAAGATGTTATGAAGTTGTATGAATGTCTTTCTGGAACACACCCCGAGGGACCCACTGTAGCAGCGCAATACTTGAATGTATTTATTTACATAGCCTTGCACTGTGCGCTTAAGTATCTCACAGATAAAAGAATTTTCGATATTCATGCGTATAAATGGCACACATCAAGACATTTGATAGTTGTTGATATTGTATTAACATACAAGTATATCACCACCAGTGGTACCAAACTGCGGCCAGTGATCATAGTTTGTAGCCTAACTGATGTAGGTATAAAATACGTACTTTATGGACTTCATAGGTAGTCTTCAGGTATGTTTCAGAACTCATACTTGCATACTTATGATCGATACGGTATGAAATATACCTAAAGAGTACCTTTATGGTACGTACTGCATACCTATATCCATTGGGTTACCAACTATGACATCAACCGACACGGTGGCACAGCGGTAAAGTTGCAGTTTCGTCGATCACCGAAGTCAAGCAGTGTAGGGGCAGGGTGGGACTTGGTTTGGTTTTCAAATCTTGTCGTTTGCCCAGAGGTTCGCTTCGGCTGATTTTCTTCGGGGATCGATTATCTGTTTCTCTTACGTTACGGACAACGTGAGCGGGAGGTGTGCAGGAGTTAGTCCTGGTATTTAAACGTAGACACCCGGTCAGGACTCAGGCAATACACCGATTAGTTGTAAGTACCCCCTTACCCCCCTCCCTGTCATTGGGAGGCCTCCCATCCCTCAACTCTTCCCTTTCCCAACTGCTCAGTGCCCAGAGTAGTGCCCTGAATAGGAGCCGGACGTACAGCAGGATAATATAAAAAAAAAAAAAAACTATGCCATCGATGCCAAATGCCAAAGAATTATAGATGCATTACAAGGCGTAATAAACACTGGTATCGTCTCACAAAGGTGGTAGCCCTAAAAGCCCAGTTCCATAAGTTCGAAAGTAGTAGACCAAAAATATTAATTACAAGTATCTTTAACTCAATAACCTTACCAGTAAATTTTTAATAAACCAATAGAGATTAACCAAATAATCCGGATAGCAGCAAACAATAATTTACACAAACTTTTTATTATATAGTTTATGATTCAGAATTTTTGGGACAAGTAGCCAATGTATTCAAACCCGATAAATACTACTACTTGCCATTATTCTAGAACAGGCTTGATTAATTGGCAGGCAGCAAGTTCCAAGTGACCCGATTTCTCAACTGCCAGCATTATTAATTAATAGGTTAATTATTTAATATCCGAACAGTATTTTCTGGCTTCCAAACAGACTCGACTCCTTGCAGTTGAGATTCATAAACAAATAATTTATATATCCCAAGCATTCAACTTCACGTAACCCAGTGGACTGTATCGCCTGCAGTTATGATTAATAAATTTATTATGCATCCAAGCACAAAAACTTTAGTAACCCAAAATACTTGACAGTCTGCAATTTTGATAAATGAGAAAATTACAAGTATAGCTGAAGCACCTAATCCTCAGTCACCTAATAGGCTTAGCGACCTACACGTATGATTTAAAAATTAATAGTATACATTTGCTATGATTTGAATCCATAGTAACCCAATGGACTCACGTGCCTGCGCTTTCAGTTGTAGAATGAATTATTTATACGCTAAGCAATAAATTCCCAACAACCTAATAAACTTAAGTGTATGCACTCTCAGTGTTGAGTTAAATAGCTAATATTCTAAGCATTTAATCTTAAGTAACCCGATAGACATACATGCCTGTGCTCTTTGATATAAAATGAGTTATATATATGCGAAGCGAGTAATCCTAGAAAATCACATGGACTTAAGTGCTTCCACTCTTAATTGTTATATAAATTACATTACATTTCAAGCATCCGATCTTGAGGGAGCCAATAGATTCCAGTACCTGCACATAACGTTATTGAAAAAATTATTATACGCCAACTATCCCTGCTCTGTTTAAAAAAGCCACATTCAATAACCACTTAGGAAAAAATTGTTCTTATGTGGTTTTTATGCAGTGAACTTGAATAATTAACTCGGCTTTGTCCCAAATTAACACATGGTTCTAAAATCACGTGATTTTCGAGAACGATGCATTTTTTTTAGATACCAACATACTTCATAAAATGTATCAATTTTTAAAAAACCGAAATATATGAAAAATCTTCAACAGTCAATAAACTTTGTCCATTAGAATAGTTCAAGTCAAACATTATGATTTCTAAGAAACCACGTGGCTAAAATCATGTGGTAATTTGAGACGAAAAACCATGAAAGAACAGAGTAAAATAACAGCGTATGCCACATGGAGAGATAAATAATGACCTGCTAGCATGAAGGCGATGGGGCTGGCAACATTTCGTCAGTCGATGCGTGTGCAGCGTAGCTGCTATATGCTACTGGCCACTCTTTGATGGCTCGCCATCGTCGACGCAATGGACATGCGCCATAGCAGTGATGTTATGGGAAGAAGCATAGCTGCACGTGCTATGCTTACATCTAAAGTACGGCCATGACGCGTGGCTTCCGGTGGTGCTGACACATAGCTATAGTCACTGGCGAGTTGCACAAACGGCGATGGGATATTTATATCGGCCTCTGTGCGTTTGATCTCTCAGTCATATATATTTTCACATCTGCTCGTGTTAGAGTATACTTTGTTTTCAACGCCTGTTATAACGCATTATTTATTTTTCATCGCTCACACTTTAAATCTTTTTATATTAAAGCGAGTATTTATTTATCTATTGATTATGGACGGCTATATGTAATGTTTGTCAATTACAATAGTTGAAAAAGTGCGGTGTATAGGATACAAGTAGAACCTTCCTTTCTAAAACATCATATCCTTGTAAATGTTCATCATGTGATTCGAACATCGCTGTGTTTAACCATTGTAAAATCTAAAACAAGTTTTATTGCAACACAATATGAGTAGTAAGATGCATACTGTTCAAATATGACTTTTGTACAATGTAACAATCATATGATAGTTATTATTTCGATGTGATGTGTGATATTCATTTAAAATAAATTGAGTAATCCACTTATTAAAGATGGGAAAAAACTGTATATGCTTACTCATTTAATATTATGCACTCTATTGTGCAACAACAGCCATTTCCAAAATTCTTAGATTACTCTACGTATTTAATAATATATGTCAAATTAATAATTTTTGGAAGTCACAACATGTATGAATCTGTCAGTACCAGGGTTCTAAAATATTTAATTTCTCAATTAAACAATTACAATTTAAATTTAATTCTCAATTTAAAATTATTTTAATCAACAATTAAATTTAATTATAAATTGAATTATCTCTTAATTAAGAATAAAATGTAATTGTTAATTGAAATCCCAATCACAAAATTTAATTGTTCGATGGAAATTTTTTCAATTAAGAATTGAATTAAGTTGTTAATTGAACTGTAATTCAATTACGATTTAATTAAATTATTTAAAACCCTGATCCGTACTTTACGATTGCGTATTTTTGCCTGGGTGTATACTAACAGTTTTACGAAATACATATGCATAAGAATAAGTACATAATATATGTATGAATATCCACATATATATATCGTGCAGCACAATTGCTTTGCTTTACTCCATTTCTTGCCTGAGCCCAAACGCATGGAGACCAATAGAAATATCCCATCGCCGTCTATGCAACTCGCCAGTAACTATAGCTATGTGTCAGCGCCATCGGCAGCCACGCGTCATGGCCTAACTTTAGATGTAAGCAAAGCACGTGCAGCTATGCTTCTTCCCATAACATCCCTGTAATGGCGCAAGTCCATTGCATCGACGCTGGCGAGCCATCAAAGAATGGCCAGTAGCATATAGCACCTACGCTGCACACGCATCGACTGACGAAATGTTGCCTGCCCCATCGCGTTCATGCTAGCAGGTCATTATTTTTAAATCCGTGCATAAGAAAACCTTATAAAATCAAGTGGTTTTTTCATGTTATTTTGTGATGTAGTTTTTTTCTATAACCCAGACAGTAGAATTAAAGTTCGAATTCTTAATCAACACGGTGTACAGCCAACACATCGATATTTAAAGCTAAAAAAAGGCTCCTAAGAGTAATAGCTGGATACACGGTTAATTCACAATGATTTTTTTTTAATCATCATTGTTGTACTATGAAAGAGATGTTTAGGAGAAAATTTTAGAATTATTTCAGGGTGTATAAGTGGTGTCAAAGAAATAGTTCTTACTTTAAAAAAAAATCAAACGCTGTTATCAAATAAATAGTATAGGGCATTACCCCCTTGTTAGACTCCATGTAGAATCAATGTGTGTTTTATTAGTTTGTTGTGAGAATTTCACCTGGATTGTACGTGAAATAAAATCTTATTATTATTATTATTACATCGGGATCGATGACACGAAATAATTCACGCTATTTCATTATCTTACTTTGGGTCATTTGTAGAGCTAAAAGACTTATTAAAAAAAAAATTATGGAATTAGAGTTTGGAATAAAAAGCGCAATAAAAAAGAGTTTTTAAAACTTTAAATTTATAAGTCAAAGGGTGGCGCGGGCGCACCACCGTATTAAAAAGTTCAAATATGGAATTCACGTGTACTCCGAGAATATAAAGAAAAATTCGCGGTTTCACGATAAAAATCAATGACACAGTTTACTTTAATTCACGATTTCTTTTTATAAAAGATAAAAACATACAATTATATTACGCCTGATAGTCGACAAGACTTAGAATTTTTCGTAGGATGCAATCATATATCATATATCGTCAAATTCGTCAATTTGGAAAAACTTGTCTGCCATATTGGATCAGCAATTTTGTTTTTGGCATTCATCACCACGGATTCATATTTGGCAAACATAACTACGTTGCTCTACAATTAAATTTTTTTGTTTTTTAATTTTAACAGAAGCCTCTGTTTAAAAATCACAAAAAATCGAGTTTTTCTGGTTTTAGGCTTATTTTTATGCCTGTTCCTCGTCAATAGCCATCACGCCATGAAAATTTATTGAAAGTAGATGTGATTTGGTGAAAAAAAAAGATCGTGTCTATCCTTTAAAAAAATTGATTTTTCAATTAAAAATTCAAATAAGACGGGTGAACAGCGTGTGGAGCTCACGGCCCCCGATAGCTCAGTTGGTAAGAGCATCTGTCCGGTGTACAGAGGGTCGTGTGTTCAAGCCACACTCGTGGAAGATTTTTTTCATTCTTGCTTTCATTCTCCCGAAAAATCATTATCAAGTTGTAAGTTAGAATATAGTTTTAAAACGTTTGATGAGGCTGACGCACAGTCAGCGATTCTTACGAAAAAACATACAGAGAAAATTAATGTACAC
>JAPYYV010019352.1:0-23730 GCA_030522625.1 Copidosoma aretas
AGTGAATCGCGCAGTTTTCCCGGACAACAAAAGTAAGATACCTAGGTTATTTAGCGCAAGCTAAGACCTAAAAATAAACGTCTTTCGCCCGACGTAACACTAGGTAAGACCGAAGGCGGTAGCCAAGGTGCTCCTGGTCCTCCGGGTGTTGGGTATAAAGTTACAGCTGATGCACAATATGATATCCAAAATATGAGGTTATGCAATGTTACTGATCCTGTAGAAAATTTTCATGCTGTTAATCTGGCTTATTTCCAAAGAGAGCTCAATAACATCAGGCAAGTTATCCATGATATGCAGAGCCGTAGAAAAAAGTATAAGACTAAAGATTCTAACATTCACTCATCAGATGTTGATGAGAATAGATCGTGAGAAAAAATCAGTGGTGGAAGAGCTTCACAAGCCAGCTCGTCGCAATTATCCACGTAGAAAGCCATAGATACCACATGCTCGTGAGAATAAAGGTCATAGGTACCTGCTTACCGTGATAGATGTTTTCTCCAAGTATGCATGGGCTGTACACATTAAAAAAAACTGGTGAAGACGTTACAGCAGCCATGAAAGCTATTTTGGACGAATAATGAGTACCAATAAACTTGCAAACCGATCGCGGTAAAGAATTCTACGACTCGAATTTCCAAAGTCTCATGTAAAAGTATAAAATAAATTTGTTCTCTACCTACAGCAATCTAAAATCTTCCACATGCAAGCGATTTAATCACACTTTCAAAAATTCAATGTAAAAAGAGTTCAGTCTGCAGGGCAACTATAAGTAGACTCATATTTTACAAAAATTGCTTAAATCATATAACAATCGAAAACACCGAACCACCGGCATGAAACTAAAAGATGTAATTGCAGATAATGAAGTCCAAGTGTTACAAAAATTCAAATGTGACAGCATCAAATTGAAGCCCAAATTCGAAGTCGGTGATAAAGTGCGTGTGAGCAATGCGAAACAAGAATTTAAGAAAGGCTACACGCCTAACTGGTCAACAGAGATATATACAATCACACGAGTAGCCGCAACAAATCCAACGACGTACCATCTCAAGGATTATCGATATTATCCCGTTTCCGGAGCTTTTTACGAGCAGAAACTGCAAAAAACCAAATATCCAGACGTTTACCTCGTGGAGAAGGTCCTTCGACGGCGGGGCAATGAAGTTTTTGTCCAGTGGTTGGGTTTTGACAACACACATAATAGTTACATCAACAATAATAAATCATAGAAAAAATTTGACTATGAAGTACAATATAAGAAAATTTAATGTAAGTTTTAAAATGTAATGAAGGCGTATTACATAAATAGTCAAGATACAAAGATAATCCGTTTATTTATATTTACAAACATAAGCGTATGAAAATTTTGTATTATTTCAATCATATGCAACAAACAACTTGAACTTATTTACTGTTCCCAATAATACATTAAAGAACTGTCCGTTTTCTAAGATAGCTGAAGATAGTTTGTTTAACAGAAATATTTGAAATTTCTCTAATTCGGCGATGACTTTTGGTCCAAACCTGGTGTTTGTCTTCCTCAGTTTAGTCACTATATAGTGGTGATCCATTTCCATCTTGTTCAGTCTTCTTTTCGGCAGAAAGCTATTGTGGGTGATTTTATTGAGCTGTGTGAGATCTATCTGCAACAGACGACACATATGATTAGTATATACATAGATCTGTCTCTGTTGTGTGTGTGTGTGTGTGTGTGTGTGTGTGTGTGTGTGTGTGTGTGTGTAGGTGTGTGTGTGTAGGTGTGGGTGTGCGTGCGTTATTATAAAGTATACTAACCTTATGTATACCTGGGCCGTTTACACGGTGAAGTGGTAGGTGATGCAGATTCACTTGGAGGCTTCTGTTGATCAAGCTCAGTCCTATTCGGACCTCTGCTCGAAAACAGAATGAGCTTTTCTGCCTGCGACACCTCCTGATATAGGGCTGCCCCCTTCACTTTTGGTGGCTCCACTGCGGCAACTCCCTCTCCAGCATCCTGATTGGTTGCTCTCTGCTTGGCTTCTTTCACCTCCATTATGCTATAATGGCCCCATGGTAGGGTGTCTGTTATCAGACAGCAAGTGGCGCGTGTCGTCATGCGCACTTAGCGCGATTTTCGTTTCTTTTTCAGTGAACAGCAGGTGGTAACGTGATATGATGTTTCTCTGCTCTCGGATTTTAACTACGTTGCTTTTGATATCCTTGGCCTTTTTCAATGGTTTTTCATCTTGTATCCTCACACTGTACAGTTTACCTCGTAATCCTACAAATTTCAGCATGATTTTTCTATTGCATTCATCCTTCATTAACCTGATAATTTTCTTATTGACTTGAGGTTAGCTGAACTCATTGTCGGTAGGATAGTCCGATGTGTCGAATTCGCGGATATTTTCATGCATCACATTATAAATATTTTTGTCCGTTATCTCATATATAAGACTATCTGTGTCCGTATACAAAAGTTTGCACTGATCTACTTTACTTTTTATGAAATCATAATGGAATTGATATTCAAGTGTCTTGGACAGATCCAATAAACCCAGTCCCGTCAAATATGTCGCAGCCATAAAAATTTGGTCGTGTGATGTATGCTTCTGCACCACATCGTCCATCCTACTTGTTGACAAGCTTCACATCGACACGCTTAATCTCGTTTACCATCGTTTTATCAAAGACTGCGTTATTAAATAACTTATACTGCATTTTCTTAAACCCATTCTTTGCATTTTGACGCTTTGCACTATTGAGATCTATGTACTCTTTTAGCCAAGGTTTCTGATTGCACTGTAGTAGTCGATGAACTTTTGTAATTTTAAGGCCATGACTTACAACTTGTTTAAGGGAACGATGGTAAATTACGTAGCGTGTTTTGTCGTGCAGCGTAGTCATAAGCTTATCCTGCTTTGATCCTGGGGGCGCTATGTGCTCAGCACCAAAAGGCAGGTCTTTGTGAGTATCATTGAGTGTTTCAGGATACTTGAGATCTACTTCAAGTATACAACCTATTTCAGCATCATCCGCAACGATTAAAATACCCAAAGAATTCACATTCTGCGTCCACCGGAAACAACTGTAAGGTAGTGATTGAGTCATTACCCAGACATATAAATTATTGATGTCGTAATACATCAGGTATTGTTCATCTTCATCAGGTTGATAGCCTTCTCTTATATACTGGTTATTAGCTTTAGCATGGCGATTACAGCATTAGCTGATTCCACTACGTGTACCATGTTGTACGAACATCACCATATATATATTAGTTAATAATTCTAATTTAACCTGAAAAATATTAAAATATTAAGATTTATACCTAAGAAATACTGTATTTCATATTCACCTTTGTATAATTTAACATGGCATCCTATGTCAAGCCAAGTGTCGTATAATAGTGAGCAGGGTCCAACTTATATGTTTCAAGACAATTATTTCTGAAGTTCTTAAATACTTTGGCTAGTAGAAGAACATCTGTCTTCAGGTATAAGTTAGAATATTGTCCTAGAGTCTTGATGTTAAATGCTTTTCAAGCGTTTTTGGCATGCTCGTACTCTTCGTCAGATATATAAGACTAATACAAGCTGCTGTAGATTTCATCTTTCGAGGGAAGACTCTTCTTTTCGAGCTTCCAAAAAGAAGAGATATAGTCGTATGGAAAGACTTATTTTCTTTTCAACAAATTAATCTGGTCATATGTGTATTTATCATCCTCGGTAAATATTTTCTCTACTATGTTGAACTTTTCCAGGTATGATAATAATTTATCTATAGACAAGGCCATAAATTTGAATGAGTCGATGAAGCGTCGGTTTATGTCAGTTTCCTCAACGAATTTCGTGAAAGATATGTATTTTTCTTTCGGTTGCGGGAGAAGCTGCACTCGTCCGGGAAAGCATGCAGCGAGCTCCTATACATAGATGTGAATCGTAACCACTTAAGTTGTGAAAAACCACCGGTATCACTTTTGAGTCTTGATAATTAAGGTTACAAGAGTAATGTGCAGGGCCGCGATATCTGAAAATAATACATAATTTGATAAAATTATATTGAAAATGGTATGATCACATTAGAAAATAAATGCTTAATACTCACTTCCCCGTAAGATGGCAGTGGCCTCGAATCTTCATGTCTTTCATATCAAAAGGCTTATTGCAAATGTGGCAGAGAGTGGCTTTGTCAAACTTGTCTTTTTTTACAAGTGTTAAGTTTAACATTGGCCTCTTCTATTGTGATTTTTCATCATCATAACTGCATTTTATGAAAAATCTAATGCTAAATGCCTTATGCTGTTGATACGCACGATCACTCTGTACAGGTTCCCATAAGCATTCGAAATCTGCGTAAACTATGAAGGGCACTCTTTTTTTCTGAGTAAAATTCTTGAACTTGAGTATATTATCTACGTTTTTCTTCCGTGAAAGCGATATTTTGCAGTGATCAACATTCTTACAATCAGATTCATCTACTGCTAATTTCTCAGCAGTCCAAAAGATGTGTAAAAATCGATCACATACAAATGACCTGTGATCGCGAGAAGACGTGTGCTTGTTTTTGAGGCGGGATAAATTTTTCATCCAAACGTAGTGTTGACTATACTTGATATTTTCATCCTTTTCTTCCTCATCTTCATCTATATAATAACTTTCGATGAGAAGTAAATTCACATGTTTATCCTTTTTCTGTGCAGTTACATGTCTAGGAATTACGTCATACGTATTACAATGTTCTTAAAATTTATCTCATTTTCATACTGTATATATTTAGAAGTGCGATTCGCATTTTTTTCTGCTGGATGTAATGCTGACAGGATCGCCAATTCGGAGCATTGATTATCTTTATTCATCACATTCACACATGCCTTCTTAATCTTCAGATAAACAGGTAAGTCGATAAAAGAAATACCTACCATCGGTTTCAATTTGTTACTATTGAACACAACACTTGCGTTTTCGTGTTAAAAGACTTTACTGCAGGATTTTCTACATCATCATTTACTATAACATACTCCGCAGGTAAGATTGTATTTATGTTCAAGCTGTGATGCTGTTTAAGAGCTGTCTGTACTTTCTTTATAAACTGCTGTTTGGCATCTTTCAAAAACTTTCCAAGATCTCAACATTTTAAATTAGTATTTACAGCGCTTTTGATACGATTTTCAAAAGCACTGTTAACATCATCTAAACTGATAGAGTTCTCTTCCACTACGGTTGCAGCTATACCAGTGCCTACAACATCGGGCACAAAAGCACTTGGTTCATCTTTAAATTCTTCTGCTGCTATGGTAACTTCTGCCTGAGTATCGCGAGACACTTTTACTGATTCTACAGCTTCTAAGCGATCGCGAAGTAGTTCTACTACTGTTTTTGTTAAAGCTATAGCAGCCTAAAGTTTTTGTTTGTCTGGTACTGTAAGACTTTCTTGTCGACAAAAGATATCGGCTCTTTGCAGAGTAATATAGCCATAGTTTAAAATTCTTTGTATATGGGCAGCAGCCTTGGTCATACTTACAAGTTATTGCACGTTGCTATATGCTTGCAATAAAGCATTTGCTATATCTTTGAACTGCTGTGTGGTAGCCATAATAATCTGCAGCGACATCTAATGACTACAAAACAACTGAGTACTTCTGTTATCTAAGTTTAGTCCTATTCGAACGTCTACTCGAGAAAAGAATGAGCTGCTTTCGTGTCAGAGCCGTCATTTTATGGATGAAAAGCAGCAAGAGCGAAATGAACGTGGTGGGGGAAAATTAACGCAATGATCTGATTAGTTGAAACAGTGAGTAGATGGAAGGGGGGGGGGGGGGCGAACGGCTATATAAAGAGGACATTCTGGCTGTAACGCTTACTTTCTTCTCTTCTTTGATCAAAGAGGATATCAAGATGAAGAAATTTATAGTTGACGTGCAGGGTTTTAAGGTGAATAAGGAGTTTATATTTAAAGAAGTAGCTATTCTTGATTTAGAAGAGGATGTAGAGCCTCTGTTTTTGCTATTACAATCACCTTATTCGTGGACAAAGTTGTCAAGACAATACCGCTATCATGTTCAATAGCTAGAAATAAAATTCCATAGCATGTTATGGAGATCTAGTGACATTCCATGTAATGAATTGACCCACGTGCTTCAGTACATTATCCACCAAGGTGATGAAGTATTTATCAAAGGATTGGAAAAATGTAAATGGGTTAAGTCTATGTTGCCAAATCGGTAAGCTTTAATAATAAAGTCATTATAGAGAGTAACTTGTTATGTATAAATTATTCATTTTCTTTCCATAGTGTAATACGCTATGTTAAGGAATTCGATATTCCATCCATCAATTTTTTAGTTGAGAAAGAGGAACAAAGTTTATTACTACGAACTTTAGCTAAGAAGAAAAACACTTGTTCAAGATATATTGATCGAAAGTTTGTTGCGGCTCGATGCACATCACGAACGACGATCCTTTTATAACACTGGATTAGGGGATCTCTTTAAATTTTTCTTTTTTTTGGAAACAAACATGTATGGGAACCAATAAAATACAGTTTTGAAAAAAAGAATCACTTGGGGTTGAAGTTTGTGTACTAGGTGAACCAGTACAAAAAGGGTAGAACCTCATAGGTAAAGGACGAAGGAGTAGCTCTTTCCTTCCTTTTTTAAAAAACAATTTTTCTAACTACTCGTGAAAAAAATAATAGTAATAAAAAATTCATAAAATACCAACATACAAAAAATAATTCCGATTAGTCAATTTACCTTATGATATGAAGGATGTAGCGATGGCTGCCGTGGAGGTGGTGGTGATGGTTGCCGTGGAGGCGGACCAGCTGCTACTCGGCGATCTGCTCCCCTTCACTCTCGACGACGCTTTTGACGAAGGAACTGAAACACTGTTTTTGCGTGTCCCATTTTGCGTCTCGATGTCAAATGAGTCAAGTGCGGCAAAAAGCCTCTGTATATTGGCTTTCCCGGTGCTACTCTGATCATTACCCCCACCGCGCGCACATACCTATTCCGACTGTTACCCCCACCAGCGCACGCTTCCGAGTAGCAACTGTAGAGATTATCTAAGGGGGCTCTTCTGCACGAGTCATTTGTAACTCAGACGTTGCAGAGACTAACGAGGTTTTCCCGGACCCATCGGACGCCGCATAGGGGAAGCTGAGGGGGAGTGGGGGTGAGCTATCCCAAAAAAAATTGGGTTGAAAATCACGTAAAATTGAATGAATATCTACGTGATTTGAGGGGGAGCTGTGGGAAGTCGGGGTGGAGCAGGGGGGTAGGACTAACTTTTGTTCATACAACTATATAATATAGGAAGATATATGTACATATATATATATATAATAGCGGGGCTTCGCCCCCTGCGCGCTCTGCACACCAACCCCCATACTTTAATATTTTTATTCTCATGTCTGAATAATAAATAAAACAATTTATTTTTTAATACCTATATATGCGTACAAACATAGATCACCAAAGCAATCTCATGGACAGAATTGGTGTCTTTTAATAAATTTTGAAAAATATTGTTTTCTGACGCTTTCCTTTTTACCATCTCTCTTTTTTTCCTATTTTAATTCTTCAATAGCTCTCCGAGACTCATTTGACTTTTTCTTTCTGCTATTTTTCTTAGATTTCTTACGTTTGTTAAATTTTTTATCTTTCATTATTCTATTCATGCATTTTGCGTTAGTCTTCAATTCTATTTTTACTCGCTCTCTTTTTTTTAGTATTCTATGAATTCATCTATAATCCATATCTTTTGCTTCATTATTGTGGTATCCTTCTTATCAATTTGCAACGATTTGTAGCTTCATAGATTTTTTCATTTTTAGTTCTTCTGCTACCTGTGTAATTACGTTACGCAACCTATCCTTTTTTTAAAGATATTTATTTGATGTGTACATTCGCCTACTAGCGCGCTCTGCTTGCCAATTTTCCGATTATTTATATTTATTAGATAAATGATTTTAATAATTATAGAAATATATAAAATTTCTTATAATGATAATCAATGGTTCTCTTACTTATCAAAGACGCTTATAGTTGCTTTATTCTTTAATTTAAAAAATGGTCATTGAAATATATTTTAATCATTTTTTATTCTTTTTTTTTTAATGCTGTTTTAAAAATATTTCTTTTCAACAATATTTAATTTGAAAAATAATAGAACATTAAAAAGAATAATGCTTGGGCTAGGACTTCGGACAGATACACAGACATTACAGATTGTGATTTTAGATAACAAATAATCAAACTCAACTCAGCACATATTATAAAGTGCATTTATATAGAACAAATATGATACCTTTTTCGGCTTCACTTCCTGGCTCTTTTTTAATATTACCATTACTTTAAATACTTATAGAACAACAATAAAAGCTATGACGAACATACTAAAAATAACACAGGACCACAAAAAAAAGTAGAAGGGTTCTTTTCAGCGACAATACTTTCCCTACGTATTTTTAGGCGCTAAATTCAAATCCGGTGTCCAAATTGCTCTATAATGTCACTATTTTTGACACTTAATTACATGGGGACTAACTTATTCACTGAAATTATAGCATTGCCACTTATGGACGCGTTTCTCGTTAATAAAAAAAAATTGTGACCTGATAAAGGAATTTGGACGCCAGATTTAAATTCAGCCCTCCAAATACGTAGGAAAAGTATTGTCGCTGAAAAGGACCCTTCCACTAATTTTTTTTTTTGTGGTCATGTGTAATCGGACTTTTGAATGAATTTCATCACATCTATGTAACATTATTATAAGATTATTTACAGACTCATACAGGGTCCTTTAAAAGTACTTTAACAGTGGTGACCAGCGTGTACATCAATTTATCCTGAGTCCAATGGGGTAAAAAAATAATTTTGAGACAATTAGTTTTTAAATAAGACCCATTTCAAGATTGATCGTTTTGGGCCTGTTTAGAACGCTTTTTCGGTAGCGTGGGCTACCGTACAGCACAAAAGTTACCAGATAAATAACTGCATAGCAACGAGCTAATGATATATGTGCCGGTAAATTAGCTCGGTAGTGAGCTCGTGCGTGGCCGGGAGATGGCGCTAAAACATGCGATCATGAGCTGGAAAACCAATGGAGCGCAAATAGTATGTATTGATGCAGTCATCGTTGGTGTTTATCATAACACTAAAATTAAATAGACAATTAACGGGTAGTTGTGGGGCACGTTTGGGTATTTCCGAATAATGACGGGATACTTCTACGTGACTGGAGGTTATTCGGCAAGGACGCAGTAACTTTAGATACTTACGGGTACAGGATTACTTTCGTGTCCTTACATTGACTTAGGGGTATATACGATCACCTCTGTCAGGGTACTTGCGGGCACTTTTGGGCACTTATGTGTACTTGCTGGAACTTGCAGGTACTTGCGGTACTTGTGGGTACTTACAGGCACTTAGGTGTACTTTCTAGTACTTGCGGATACTTGCGGGCACGTATAGGTTCTTGCAGGAACTTTCGGAAACTTGGGGATACTTAAGCGAACTTTTGGGACACTTGGAAGTACTTTTCGGCACTTGTAGGTATCTGCAAGTATCCTTAAGTGCTCGTAAATACTCACAAGTGCCTGAAAGTATCTGCAACTACCTGCAAATACCCGAAACTTCCACCAAGTGCCCGTAAGTATTCATAAGTGCCTGTAAATACACCTAAGTACCCTAAAGTACCCCCGAGTTCCTGTAAGTACCCGAAAGTACCCCTAAGTGCCTGTAAGTATCCGCAACTACTCGCAAGTACACGCAAATACTTCCAAGTGTCCAAAAGTACCCGCAACTATCTGCCAGTACCCACAAGTACCCCCAAGTTCCTGTAAGTATACGCAAGTAATCATATATCCGTAAATATCTGAAGTTACTGCGTTTCCGCCACACAACCTTCAGTAACGTGAAAGAGTCCCGTCATTATTCGGAAATACCTGCACGTTCCCCACAACTACCCGTTTATTTGATTTTAGTGTTATGATAAACATTAACGATGACTGCATTAATACATACTATTTGCGCTCCATTGGTTTCTCAGCTCATGATCGCATGTTTTAGCGCCATCTCCCGGCCACGCACGAGCTCACTACCGAGATAATTTACCGACACATAGATCATTAGCTCGTTGCTATGCAGTTATTTATCTACTAACTTTTGCGCTGTACGTCAGCTCGCGCTACCGCAAAAGCGTTCCAAACAGGCCCTAAACAAACAATCTTGAAATGGGTCTTATTTAAAAACTAATTGTCCAAAAATTTTCTTTTTCGCCCTATTGAACTCAGGATAAACTGCTGTACACGCTGCGCGCTGGTCACAGCTGCTAAAGTACTTCTAAATAACCCTGTATGTGTACAATAATTCCGTCGATTTGATGCATTTATGCTCTTTACATTTTTTGAGCACTATTTACACATTTTATACAATTACCATTATTCTATCTAAAAAGCTTTTATATTTTCTAGTGATTTTATGATTTTTTTCCAGCTAAAGAAACTCCCTACTGTTTAGAATATTTTGACTGCGTGAATTTCAATGTTTGGTTATTATGATCAAATTTTTTCTACCCAATGTATTGTAAAATTTGTTAATGAAATCTGAAAAATTTATTGCAGACTTAAAATTAGTGTAATTAAAATGATTTATTATTTTGTTACAGGTATTTTTTTTATTTTCTTATAAACTCATAATAATTCTAGTTTTAATTTACAAAATATTGTATTAAAAATACAAACAGTACAACATTACTTCAGAGCAATCTCATTTTTCAAAGAACATAGCAAGAAAAAATTATTTATATGGGCTGAATGTAAAAACAGTTTTAAAAGATAGACACATTTAAATAGACATATATTAATTCATAATGAAAGACATGAGACAAAATTTTGTAAACAGTGTGGTAAGGGTTTTAAATGATCAGACGGTTTAAGGAGCTTTGCGAGTTTTGCTCAGAGGGGCGAGGAACGAGGAAACCCCCCTTTCATACACGAGTCTCCGCTGCGTATGTGCAATATAGTTGTATCATTGATTACATGAAAAATAATCTTTTATTTAAACTTTCTACTTTATCTCTTTTGCTTAAGCCGAAAGCTGCTTTAACCCTCCTTTGCTCCCAATCTGTCGTTTTTTTCCATGCCGTGAAAATTTTTTGTTAAGAACTACACTTTTTAGTCCATGTCTCTGTTCTTAACTTCCAATGTATCCACATCGAATTCAAATAGATCTGTTTTTATCATTTGTACATTTCCAAAAATAAACATTTTCCATTTGTATTTGCTTATTTCCTGTATATTTCTTGTACTTTATTTATCTATGTCTTTCTGCAAATGTTTTCTGTCTTCCATATGCTAGGCGCCGTAAACAAGGTCATTAGATTATTTCTGACGTTTAATTCTGAGTTTGCCTACTGTTACACCTTCTGGCTTCTGTTTTATTTTAGATTCACTTATCGCCTATTTTTTTTGACAAATAAACAATAAAGTGCCACGCTTCATGGACACCCCTGCCTTTTTTTTCCATTGTTTTGAATAAATTTGTTAGCCCCTGGCCGTAGCTAATTATTATTTTTTTTGTATATGTTTAGATTCTTTTAAACATTTTTGTCATTTCTATACTTATTTGTCTTAAATTTTTGTTTCCAATTAAATTATAAAGTACAAGATTATGGTATCTTGTTCTTTCTTTTGTTCTGATAGCAGCCTAATTCTATTTTATTATTTTTTACTTCCCTACCGATTTTTCTACATTTTCAGCGATTATAATTTCTTAAATATTGTATGTTACGTTTAAAAAGCCACTTTTCTGTTGTTTTAAAGTACTTCTACTTCTTCCTTGCCTTGTGAATTCGAAAGATTTATGCAATTTTCCACGCTCTGCTAATATGTGTGTTAGTTTATAAGCTATGAAGTTTGTTTGTCCAATCAAAAGTCCATATTATTCGTAGATTCTTGAAACAGTTTTCCATAATTTTGTCTTCTTCAGTGTCTTTTCTGTTTTTTATTTTCCGTAAGACAATTTTTTTTAATGATGGATATATTCTAGGAAAAAGTTATGCTGTTAAGTGCCATAGAGCAAATGACATAGCATAAATAATACCGAGAGAAGATTTGAAATCTTCAAGAGTGGTATTTACCGTGTAGGTATTTGAATGCGTCAGCAGAAAAGCATGTCTTATAGCTAATTTCAGAATTTTCTCAAGATCTATAATGATACATATAAACTTTATCTCCCTAAGATACACATAATACTTTTTATTTCAATATATAGGATTCTTTTCACGACTTTGATAGGTAAAATCATAAATTTTTGGTGTACGATTATGAATATCGTTACTCTATTTATTATTAATAATTGTGCTACATAATGAATTTTCACAGAAGTTGGTTTTTTATATAGGTATTTTTATACTTATAAGACAGTAATAGTGTCGTAAAAATTTATTAAGAAAGAAATAACATGTTTGGGGATAGCTGTGGGAGTCTGGTAGGGAGCTGAGGGGCAGCTGGGGGGGAGCTAGCTCATATTATTTGAGGTCATATTTGAGGGTAAAAAGAAACGAATTTTACCTTATTACGAGGGCATGGGGGCGAGGGGAGCTGAGGGGGAGCTAGTACTCACCCTAGAACAATACAACTATACAATATAGGAAGATATACATATATATATATGTGTGTCCCAAGATTGTCCGCTCATTCCCTGGAAGCTCACTAATGTTCATATTTTGACGCTTCACTTCATTGTAACTTCTGTCCAAGATTTATGCACGGAGTAGTTAGCGTCTACCAATAAGAAGGTTCCAACATTTTTCATAACAATTTTACAAGAAATAGAAAACCACCTTATAATTTTATGCGAGTAACCTCAAAGTATTTGTTTTCGCTTATTGTTTAACCTAAAACTTTCTACAAAATCCATTGCTCTTCTGAAATCAGCGTGCGCCTACCCCTGCCCTAATGACGACTTTCAGTTAAGTACTTTATTTTACATACATTTGTACATCTCACTTGTATACGCAATTTTGTTATTTGAATTGTTTATCGCGTTATTGTAAGGCTGGCTCAATTAAAATCGTTTCATTTTTGATCGAATGATGGACATCTAACATGCTTTTTCTAAGGCTTAGCATATTATTACCCCTAAAATAACTTAAGAGAATATTTTAAAATAATAATCCAACATTTTTTTACATAGTTACAATAAATAACTGCCTGTAAGATCGCAATCAAAAGACTTACCAGATAGTTTCTATTTTATTCAATTTTTTTGCAAATATCTAGTATAAAATTAGTAACCACATATTTTTACTTTAATATTCTAAATTTCTAATGTTCTTACCAATATCTTAATATTTTTTATTAACATTCAGTTTAACATCCCTCATCAATTCTTAAACTTACTTACAGTTTTATTCCTTCAATCTTTAATGTGTTATTTATTATTGTTTTTACTCAGTTATTATTATTTTGTAAATTTCCGTTGTATGTCAGGGGTCGTACCCAAATACCGTGGACTGTTTTAGGGGGGGGGGGGGGGGGATTTCGGGGGAAACATACGTTACATACGAATGTTTACGCTGGGGGAGAGGCAGGGGAGGCTATAAGTTAACGTATGGGAAAGCACTTTTTTTTTTACTCTTAAACATTAGCTATTAAATAATTTTATCTAATAGTTAAGGTACAAAATTTTTTTATTTTATTTAAAGTCACTTCTCCTTAAATCCTACTATGCCTTTTATTATTTTAGGCATTCTTCAATGAACATTGCTAAATACGCTCTTACTCAGCACTGCTAAGATTATAAAATTTAAAATTCCAAAAGAACTATTTCTTAAATAACGTATATGGATACCTACATGTGTACAATATACTGAATAGACAAGAGGGCGCTGACTCACTGAGTAAAGTTTATTCACCCTTGTAGCAAACTTTAAAAATTAAATATTAGGCACTGAATCACCTTCTGTAACTAATATACAATGACCGCATGTGCGTATTACGATCAGAGACTGTTGTTCCATCATTTTGTACGTATGTATAATTGACACAAGTGAACTTTTACTCAACATCTGCACAACGTCAATTTTTTGGTAATATTAATTTTAATCTTAGTTATCGTTGATAAAAACTTACACTGAACTCTTTTTGCGCGCATTTAGTCTAATATAAAGTCTAAATATAAGTCTAATATAAGTCTATACTAAAAGTCTAATATATAACAGTAAAAAAAATATTTATAAATTTCAGGAAAATTTTTATTTGCAACAAGATAAAAAAGATGGATCATGAGTGCGTCCTTTACAAGCTCTTTCTTAACGACCGACGGAATTTCTGTGTACATTATCTGCAGACGATATGGCGTGGATAGTTGTGGAGTCGGTGGATGTGCATCCTACGTATATTTCCGTGGAATCAGCGTCAGCTCCTATCCCCTTTATCAGAGACATAAAAGCTTGGGTAGCTGAAAGAGTTTTGTTCGTTAAGCACGTTAAAAATTTTTTTTAACTAATTAAACTAAATATTTATATTAATACTTATTCTGACTAACGTTATATGCTTTGTTTGAAAAATTGTCACTTCAACATGATAAAAACATTGAAATATTTGATTGAGGGGGGGGGGGGGCGGGGGCACGGGGCAAAATTTTTGATTTTTACAAAGTTGACACGGGGTGTTTAAGTCCGGCCTTTTATATCATGAAAAAGAATTGATATAACGTAGATTAATGCATAAAAATTTCTATTATCTAATTCAACAAATTTAAAATTTAGAAGAGCTAAATTATACCATTTATTAGATTTTAAAAGAGTTCTAAGTTTGTCGCTAAATAGTCTTAATGTGGTCTCTTGTTCGTCGCAAAACTAGTTCGACTCCAACTCTTTGCAAGAAAAATCCCTCGTTTGTTTTGATGATGTCGCAAACAAAGTCTCAAGGTTGTCGTTAAATATTATCTACTTTATTTATAGATCGTTACATAAAAGTCTCTACGTCACCGCAAAATAGTCTTGAGTTGAGCTCAAATTTGTCGCAAGGCATGAAAAACATTTTTAAGTTAATCATAGACAAGCTACTATTTTCCTCAAGTTTTTCTTGAGTCATTAATTTACTAATAAATGTATAGCGATGGATTGCTTTGTTTTGTTGCGATTTAACCAACAAAAATATCGTGTCTTTTAATAAGTCCATCGTAAAAATACAATGTAAATTGCACAAAAATTTTAGGATCGTATACTCCAGAAGCGCATGGCAAGGCGATTACTGCTGCGCGGGGTTAGGATCCCATGTTTAATCCTACCCCCTAAATTATGATCGTGATCATCCCAGTCTGGCCGACAATCTTTAATTACGTGCTCATGAGTACAAGCGCAACCTTTGGCCGGAAGTAGACCTACTGCTTTACTACTAACCCGTGTCCAGCTCGTTGCTATACAGTTGATATATCCATCACTGCCACGCTGTATAGCAGTGCACGCTATTAAAAACGCGTTCGAAACAGACTTAAAAATGAATTATTTTTTAGTGGATCTGAAGTTAAAACCAATGGTCGGATAATTTTTTTTTTGACAGTCATAAATTGTGAATTTATTTCTGTACACATCAGTTACCACTTGTAATATTCTGTATATGTATATATGTATATATGTATGTATGTATTTGTGCATGTGTGTATGTATGTAGATAGGTACGCTTGTACGTATAAAGAAACGTATGTATCTGAGTATTAATGTTTGTATCTATACCTGTATCTATGTACGTATGTACACTACCCATGTATTATGAATGTATCTATGTCATTTACGTATGTATGTATGTTTGCATGTAAAAATGTATAAATGTAAGTCTATCCTTATCAATGCATTCATGCATGTTTGTTTGTGTGCATATATTTCTATACATATGTATGTAGGTACGATTGTGTGTACGTATGTATGTTAGTATGTATTTATGTCGATAATAATGCATGTACATATATATGTGTGTATATACATGTGTACGAGTAAATGTATGCATGCACGTATGGACGCTTGTATGTGTGTATGTAAGGCTGCATGCGTGTGGTTCCATGCATGTTAATATTGGTGTATGTATGTATGTATGCATGTATGTATGAAAGTATGTATGTATAAGTCAATGTTTGCATGGCTTTATGACTATAAGTATGTCTGTATTAATATTTGTACCTATGTCTTTTTGTGTATATTTATCTATGAATGTATATATGCAATGTTGCATGGATCTTTGTCTGTGCGTAGGATTTAACGATTGTTGATATGTATGCAAGGATGACTGCACGTATATTTACGGAGCTTTGCAAGCACTTTCGGACCCAGAGACCGCCGTGGAGCGATGCACATGAGTGGCAAATCCTATTTTCTCTACCAAGGGTGTACCATGTTTGCAAAAGTGTCTGACGTAGGGAAATATGTGAAGGATTGGGCGGCTGTTAAGTAGGATAAACTTACCGCAAATAAAAGAATAATACGCATCCATCGAACTCCACGCCCTGATAATGACTTCCAGTAAACCACTTGATTTTTGTGAAAAGTTTTTTAAAATAATCTATGTTTTAATCTTACTCAATGGAAAATCTATCAAACAAAGATCTGCAATTTAAAAGTATTTGAGCTTTATAAGACACGATTTTGGAGGGGGTTCTTCCTGCTATACTAAATTGGTGATACTTTTAGAGTCCTCTTCTGGCATACTACAGTAATAATATATTGACATAAAAAAAAAGAACCTATTTAAGTAAATAACCAATTATTGTATGAAATTTTACAACATTGCATAAGTTAATGCTCTTAATTTAAAAAAAACTTAAAAAAAATAAAACTCTTCTCAGCTTTTTGTTTGATTTTGATTCTTAAAACTTCTTTCACTCTTTATATGATATCGGATAGAGTCACCGAAGAAAATTTCCAAAAAAATTCAGCGTGTGATCAGTTAAGTGCAATCATTCGTACAAAAATATGTTTCTCAGAAAATAATCTGTATAATTGCTTTTTAGGAGCATGAAATCAAGAATTATAATCAACAGGGTTAATTAAAACAATACAATCAAAATACATCGCAATGAATCCATTTTTATTTTATGTCGGGTGAATTATAACAGCTTCTTCGTCTATACTCGTTTACATAAGACGTCAGATCTATAATGTATTGAAATAATACGGATTAAAATACTTTACTTTAAAGTTTACTGAAATTATGTTCTGCCTACTTAAACCATTATTCTATGTGTTACAAACTTATTTTGTGTAGTGACTAAGTAGATAAGTTTATGGTTTAACAAAGTGTCGATTTTGTTAATGATTTTATTATATCAAGGTAAAAAACTTGAACTAACTAGAATCAAAGCTATGTTTTAAGATTTTTTTATTCGTGCCGCAAATTGCTGCAGCATAAAATTACTGTGCAGTCGCATAAAAATAACCCAAACTTTCACAGTATCCTAAAATCAAATTCAAAAATTTTCTGAATTTGTGGCTTGAGTTGTGATTCAAATTTTTTTATTTTGTAGAATAAATTGTTTATCAACACCTATGTCACTCACGAACACCCCACCATACTGTTTGATGATTGTTTCTAAGAATTAAATCATTTTATCTACCAATATTATGGAAATCTAATTGTTTTTGAGGTTAGCAACTAAATTTTTATACTTTCGCCATGGACTCTTGTAGAAAATGATGTTATGAGAATCATCATATTTTTTTTCCCTAATAATGTCAAAACTCGCTTTCAAATCAAGTTTTTTCTCCAAAAACATCCTTTTGTTAACCAAATTAAAAAAAATTTCAGACTTAATAGCTTAAGTTGTACTTGAATGTGTTTGATTCTTCAAAGTACACTTTACATTAACATGAAAATCACTCGCGAACACCCCATCATATAGTCTGGTAATTTTATCTGGGAATTAAATGAACTTCTTCGCCAATTTCCTGTCGATCTAATTTTTCCACAGGTTATGTTACTTTTTTCTCGAATTTTCGCAGTATATTATTATAGCATACGATCTCACGAGGATTGCAATGTTTTTTTTCTATATTTCTTCGAAATTCGCGTTTGAATCGATTTTTAACCGAAAAAGCTCGTTTAGTTATGTTGTTTGGTGTGGTTGGATACATGAAAATGTCACAATTAAGACCAAATAAAATCTTCTACGAAATTACGAATATTAATGTGATAAAATACATTAATTGTTGATTAGAATTAATTTTTAGTTTGGCAGCTAGTAGTGCAAGTAATTATCAAAAAAGGGTGGAGATGCGGGGGCGTGGGGAGCCCTAAAAATTTGAAGGGGGGCTGGGATATTTCTTTGATAATTCAAATAACAGAGATAATGAATGATTTCCCCCGCATAGTTGGGGGAGGGGGGGGGGGGCTGTCAAGAAATTTTTAGATTTCTATCTGGTGCGGCATGAGGTGGGGTGAATGTGTGTGCAGCTTTACCAAAATAACTATATATATCAGGAAGATTTATACATGTGTGAGTAAGTGTACGTATGCTGGGCTTAAATATGTATTTATACTGTGCATTTACCAATGCTCCAATGTACGTGTTCTGATATCTGCAAAAATGTGTTTTTTATCCGTAACTCGCTTGGCTTTCAAGCTAAAAGCTTGTATGAATTCAATTTTTTTAGCCTTGATGTTTAAAAAGGTTTTAGCAGAGAGGGCTTGATCTAGTTACTATTGGCGAACATATGGAAACTAAATATATATCTATTTCTTAAAATTATTTATTAGTGTGCAATTGTTTAACATTTTTATTATAAAGATCATAAAACATTTTTATTACATGTTATCTCAACATATGATATTCCGTCCACCACAAAGCCTATTCCATCAGACAGCAAAATCAATTGAACAGAAATAGATTTTTTTAAATCGATAATTTCGAAGTGAGAAATCTATATTTTGGTCTGTATTATCTAGTTCGTGTCTAATATCGGTATCCTTTTGGATTGCTCTATCAATTTTAGATACAACTGGTAATATACATGTTAATATGTACACACATATGTTATACACGCGCACACACTTCCTTATTAATATCTATTGATTTTTATCTAAAAAAGTTTTTTGGTAGAGAATTGCATGATCCCTTTGATTTTCAACATAAAATATTTTTATCCATGTTAGATAGCAGAAAACAATTTTTTTTTCTCAAATCGTTTTTCAATGTCGATACACCCCAAATAAAAAAAAAAGAATCATGAAATCGATATTTTTATTTCAAACGGTAAGCAATATCATAAAATAAGGGAAAAAAAAAGTTAGGTTAATATCGATTCAAGATTTCCTGAGATGTAAATCAAGATATGTTCTACCACTCATCACCCATGCACGCACTTATCAATTTTCCTTTTTTTGTATTTGAAAACTTTTTTTGTTTAACAATTCATGATATTTTATACTGTGCAACACTTCATATCGTTGAAAATTGTTTAAAATAGAAGAAATTAATTGTTGAAAGGATATCGAGTTTCCAAAATTTATAAAAAACGATGTTGGGTCAAATCTATTAAAGGAATTCTGAGATATAACAGATTATATTTAAGCTCACTTGTACATGTACTAACATCTCAAGAATTTCCCTTTGTTCATCTAGAAACCTTGTTTTTAGCAAATTGTATGATCTCCAAGATTATTTAACATAAAATATTCTAAAAGATCCTTAAAAAGTAGAAAAAACTGCTGTTAATTTATTGGCACAAAGCTGCCTCATTTGCTTTTCGCTATGTTTCTTTTCTTCATTGAACATGTCTTTTCGATTCTGTTCTTTACCTAAGATATAAAAAAATTATCTTTAAAATAATTAACTAAGTATATTCACTATAATTCTTTCATTCGAGTTAAAATCCGTCAAGTTAATCGTCAAAAATTACTGATTATGTACATGTATACGTACTTATACACAGCTCCCTTAATCGTTGCAATTCTAATAATCCAAAAAGTATTTCTGTAGGACATATCGTGGTATTTAAAACTTCATAGCATCAAAGTCATCATAACAACGTTCAAAAGCAGATGCATGTATTATTTTTAAAATAAATATATATAGACATTCCTACACACCCACACACTTTCTTATTCTTTTTTATGCGTCTTTATTTTCAAACAGTTTTTCGTAGGAAATTGCATAATTACTTAGATTTTCATTATAAAATCTTTCGTATTATAAAAAGCAATTTGATCAACTTTCTACAAGAAATCGATTTTTTTATACAATCGAATAATAATAAGATATAAAGAATCGATAAAATCGTTCTTTTTTCAAACAAAGGTTATTATTTAAAAAAAAAAAAAAAAAAGATTCGTTAGATCAAAATTGATCAAGAAAGTCCTTAGATATGACTGATTACATGTATTCTCACTAATACACCAATAAACACACTCGTGATTTTTTTTCTACCTGACAACGTCGTTCTGCAACAAATTGTATGAATCTTCTTACCATGGGCACAAAGGAAAGCCTTTGCACCCTCAGGCTGCACTGTAAGCTCTTAAAATTACTTTTTGCCTACAGGCAAAAAATATTTTTCAGCCCTCCTAGGGACGCAATGTACTATTCCAGGCACTCCTTTATGAAACAATGTTATACACTTTAAAAACGTGATGGTTCAGAAAATTATGTATTCCAAATTAATAAAATAAAAAAAAAAAAAAAAAAAAAAAAAAAAAAAAAAAAATAAAATTTTTTTTATCATATTAATCAATAACAAGAGTATTCAAAAATAAAACAAGTAAGTACTGTTTAGTAAAAAACTGTCTGAGAAAATTCTAGGATAATAATATTTGTATATATTATCACTCATTCACCCACGAACACCCTCACAAATTTTCTTTTCTATACATTTTAAACCGTTTTTTTGTCAGGAATTCATAAATCGTTCATATTTTGCACCAGAATAATTCTAAAAAAAGTTCAACATCAAAAGATCAATGTTTTTTTAATCAATCTTTTAAAATCGATAAAATCGCACTTGTAACATGTTATTACAACATGAAACTGTACGTCCATAAGAACGCTTACACTGTGAGAAAGCACATGTTCTTACTTAAATCATAAAAACATAATCCTTAAAACAACAAGCCCACAGTAATCGACTTGATTTTTGACAAATATCTTCTGATAATTATATATTTTTACTCTTAATCCATCATAGATTAAATGAATAAACCACCGTAATTTAACAGTCTTACCGTAACCTTAAAACATATTAAAAATGATTTAAAGTATGCTTATGCTTACTATAACTAATAAACAATGTCAATAATATGTTGTATAATTTTTTGTAAATTTTAAAAGTTCATATAACTAACCATTTTTGACAAAAATTTACTTTTAACACATTTGAGGTTATGCAAAAAATTAATGAACATCTAAATTGATAATCAGGCTTTAAGAAGTTTTATTAAATCATCTTAAGATTAACTGAAAAAAAAAATTTTTTAAATTGGTTTATAATTGCAGGCTGTAGCTGGTTTCGAATATTTTTTTCCGATCTCATTCCAGTATGCGATGGTGCGGGGGTCGGTGGATAAGGTAGAGCGGGGGCTGCGTGGGTGCTAGTACGTTGTTGACTACTGGTGCGTTGTTGTTGAACTGCTGCTTGTATGGTAGTGACAATGTGCCGTGTTTCTGGTGATTCAGAGTGGTGCCTGGTTGTTGCTAGAGAGTTATAAGGGTGATGCAGGTGTGCTCTTAAAAATTACAAAACAAAATTTTTACGATAAAACATGGATAAATCTAACAAATTTTTTCAGTGGTTTTACCGACGGGGGGGGGGACCTAAAAATTTTTTGTCCGATGCAACTATGCATGTATAGGTAGTCCAGCAGTAAAATATGCAGAAATTCCTGCATAGTTTTTTTTTATACTATAGTGCTATACGTCTGGCTCCTACTAAGGGTACTACTCAGGGTACTCTCAGCCATTGGGAGTGAAAAGGAATGAGGGATAAGAGTTGGTTGGGGATGACTAACAACCGTTCCGCATTCACCCAGGACAAGTCCTGTGGGTGAAAAAACAACTTAGGAAAGACCCATTCCGGAATGGCCCGGTATATAGCCTAAGCTCTGAACAAGTGTCTACGTATAGACACCAGGACTAACTCCTGCACATCTATCGCTCACGTTGTCCATAACGTAAGAGAAACAGTTAATTGATCCCCGAAGAAAAACAACGAAAGTGGACCTCTAGGCAAACGACAAGACTCGAACCGAGTCCCACTCGTGCCCGTGCACTGCTAATCTTTGGTGATCGACGAAACTGCAACTCAACCGCTGCGCAATCGTATTGCTAGTAAGGGTATTAATTATCCACAAACTTTTTTTCTAACATTATTCGTGCATTTAATAAGTAAACCTGAGCATTATAAATTACAGTAAATAATGAAAAATTATTTCGAAGAATAAAATAATAAGAAGAAACAACGCCTTTTGGCTCCAAAATCAGACTCTTGTCCTATAATTGTCATTTTTTTATCATCTAAAAATAGAAATAATCTTGGAATGCTGCAATTAAATTTAAAAAAAAGGAATAAAAGTTTTCCTCCAAGACAAGCTCTAAAAAATCCTGCAGGATTAGCTGCAGGTTATTTGAAACTTCTAAGAAATCGTTCATAATAAATATATTCATAAGAATAGGAATTAAAAATATTATAAATATAGCCAAGCTGCCGTTGATATATCTCCAAGTTATGGCTTCAGGAACAAATACTTTTTATAGTTATTTGCTAGAATGTTTTATCCAAACATAGGTGAAGAGGCAATGAACTTTCTCAATAATACATATATATCACATGATTTGTAATCAGTGACACTAATTACTTTTGGTCACTAAGAAGTTCCGTGATGAAATAATTTTAATTCATACCAAATACTATTTGACTAATTTATCTGGACAAAGATTTCTCTAACGTCATGAATTTTTTCATTCAAAATAGTGCATTCTACGAAAATTTTGCATGGTACACTAGTTTCTGGAAATTTTACGTGAATTACGATTATGTTCTTAATTGGATATATCCATAGACCTATATAAACAGACTGCGCATTCAAGCAAGGACTTCGAAGCCATCATCACAGTGGTGGGGGAGAGTGGCTCAGAAATTCTGTCTCTCTCTATCGGGAAGAAGTGGTATATATATATGTGGTGACTGGACTTCCGGCAGCGCAATCTCGCGCCCACCGGCGGATGCAGCAGCTCATTCCACGAGCAGTCTTCTCCTGCTCTCTCGCTACCGAGTAGCTGCGCCGCCGGCCATTCCAGCTCTAGCGCTCCAAGCACACACAAGCCTCTGTAACTTTGTACTCGAATAAAAGACATTTTCTGTACGCCGATTTTCTGTACGCCGCGCGAGCTCATTGTCCCGCGCCGACTCCTCATCCTCCTGCCTCGGACTCTCCATAGTGGTGATCCCTTAAATTTTCTAACGAACAGCATCAACAAGCAAGGAGAAGGATTTATTCTGAGGCGAGCGAGTGAACCCCAGTGCGCGCACGCGACAATTTTTTTTTCGAGGGACGCAACGAACAGTGTTAGTGCGCGGTAGTGAGGCGCCATAGCGCAAAACGTTTTTTATCCTGCCTCACCTTGGCCCGTCTCGTGCACTCTTGCCCCGGGTCGCTTGTACCTCGTTCCCCCCTCGCGCTAGAGCTGGCAGCAGGCCACTCTCACGCCGACAGTAATTCCGGCATAAAACAAAGGGCCCCGGCACCCTTTGTTGCGCG
>JAPYYV010019354.1:0-12445 GCA_030522625.1 Copidosoma aretas
TTGCTGTTGGTTTCGCGCGAGCCCTCGACAAGTGAATGGAGACAGATGTGTCGCGAGCAGCTGACTGGGACGAAATAATTTGACAGCGCGTCGTTTGTATACGTACATTCACGGGTACCCTATATAACGGGAGTGTAATGAAGATAAAAAGTACCGCATGTGAATCCGGCAAAAATTCGGGACGAGCGCGGCTCTCTCTCTCTCTTTCTTTTTTCTCGCCGAGGGGCGAAATTAAGGATGGGGAGCGCCGCGCAGATTGGAGCCCCACTGGCTTCGAATGAATGGCGGGCGAGTTTTTCTTTTTTCCACGAGCAGCTTGTGTGTATACGTATAACGAGTAGCGTATACAGGCGTCGTGCACTACTACTCACCTACGTGGGCACCGAACGTGCATACAACAAGTGTATATATATATATATATAATACAGGGCGAGTGAAAAGTAAATCGAGCGGAAGAAGGGAGAGCATCAGCCGAGCCTCGACGAGAATGAGTTTGTAATGCGGAGCACTCGAGAATTCTATGGAGCCCCGGCACCACCCCTCTGTATGTATTCATGTATATTATTGTATAGGGAAGGTGTGAAAAATAAAGAAAGGGTACGTATCACTGCTCAGAATCTGTTCAATTATAAACAGAAAAACTCTGTTTGAAATCGATCTGACCACACACGTTTTGTGTAAATTATGTTTTACACGAATTTCGTGAAAAAAGTACTCAAATGGTACTAAAGTACGCAAATCTTGTGTTATTTAGCAATTGTACTCGGATTTTATACACAAACTTCATGTACGAAGTACAACTATTCTGTGCACGAAAGTACACAAATTTTGTATAATTTTTACAAATAATCAGTGTAAAATACCATTATACAACATATTATTTCATTACATTATATACGTACACGTTATTAAAAACTACTCTACTTGAGTACCAAGTGTAAGATAAGTCTACTCACGAAACTCTGTTGTTGATCGCCCACTGCTCAGTATAATACGTGTTCACTCGATGGATGACTAGATCACACTGTTAACATATATAGCATCAGATGATCTGCTCAGCTCAATGCGCAGTACAGAGTGCGCACCTCAGCTAGGCCACTGACCACTGACTCACTCAGCTGACTAAGCTCACAGTGTGATCTAGTCATTCGTCGAGTAAAGAAGTATTTCATACAGAGCATTGAGCGATCAACAACGGAGTAAGAAATGAGGACATTATGTTTCGTGAGTAGACTTATCTTGCAGTTAAAACTTAAATAGAGTAGTTTTTAATAACGTATATGTATATAATGTAATTATATAATAATATAGTAAAGTGATACCAGTAACACAATAATAATGTGGACATAATAAAGTTAATAAATTGACTATACATGATATATGCATGAGTCAAAAACGGGATATTTTAGTGATTTTCAAAATTTTGATGTTTAGAATATTTCTATTATTTTTCTACGTTATGTAAGGTCCAAACTAGCCAAAAAGTTAGGACCCGGCTCTATTGTCATTTGTATAAAACGTTTGTTAATTTGAATGGGATTTTTAAAATAATTGCAAAAAGCGTTACGGTCATGGTATTTTTTTGGCAATTCTGAGGCCCCAAATAGGCATTTTGTAACGAAATTTAGTTTGGTACATAAGCGTACCAAAATTCGTCGTTTACTGCAGTCATCTTTTTGTGATAATATAAAATACCTTTAAGATTAGAGGTATTACGGTGATACCGCTTATTTTAGTCAGCAGAACTCTATTATACACGATGAGATTAAAACTAGGTGCATTCGAATTTCTAGTTAAAAATAATTGGTCGAAATGCTTGTTCGCTCTACCATTCAAAATGGTCAAATCTAAATGTCAAAGAGTAGACCACTTGGCCCTACCAAATCATTTGTCTCGCGCAATTCAAAAGTGCCAAAACTAAGCTTCACGATCGGAACGCCTTGTACACTATCTCAATTTTTTTTTTTATTGTCCTAAACGAGTAGAAATGGTGCTAAATGACTCAGGTTTTTAGAAAGTACAGTTTAAAAAATTAAAAAGTTAACACTTGGGCAGTATAAGTCGCTAAAATGAAAATTTTAAATGCTCTGCATTACGGTAATGATGTTTTGGCATGTTTTTTCCATCCTACAGCAACGGCAAATATTTTTTCGACTCCATTTCAAAAGGGCTATCTGGAGAAAATTACTTTTACTGTTCAAAAAATGTTTTGGTTCAAATTAATAAAATGCGTTGTTTATAAACATAGGTTTCATGAAATATCGCAATTTCGTGAAATGACCCACACATACTTTATTAAAAACTACTCTGTTAAAGTTTCGAGCGTTTGCAATGATGTTACATTGGATCTAAATTATTCGTCAATGTTTGTTAATTTATGAGAGCTTGAAATTCGTCTTGACTCGACTCCTAGACAGGAGCGCCCACTTTTATCATACACGTGTAAAAACTCCTACGCGTACATGGTTACAATAAAGAGGCGAAGAAAATAAAATGAGAAGGGGGTCACGCATTCAGAGTATAAAAATACACCGATGGAAAACAAAGGAGCCCCCGCCCCCCCACCCTCCGTCTTGTCGAGCATCCGGCTCTGCATATATTGATATATATATATATATATAACGTTGCACACGCGTGCAGCGCACGAGCAAAACTCGGGAAGTGGAAAAAAAAAGGACAGCAGCGCCGGTGGAGGGGAAAAAAAATGATAACCTCGATGATAAAGCGAGCTAAGAGCCCGGAGTGAAGGAGAGAGAGAGAGGGGGGCTCTCTCTCTCTCGTACACATGCAGTTACGTACGTATCTATATGTATCGCCGGGGCACGGCATAAATTTGCCCGAGTAATTCCTCCTCCCCATCCTCCGGACCTGCGGAGCCGAGCCAAGCACCTCTCCCGGCCCGCGGTATATTATCGCCGGCATTACGCGTAATCTCCGCCCGCGCCAGCCAGCCAGCGCTGTAGGTGCAGCCGCGCGATTTTTCGGCGCCGCGCTCTGCAGGCTTCCACCCCCTTCGATATCTCACACGCGTTGGGTTACCGCTTATCCGTCCTGCGGGGGGGGCTCGAGTTTTTGGGGCCCCCCCCCCCCCCTTACATCCAATGTCCGACTCCCGCTGAAGCGATAGTTAATCGACGAGCACTCGGCCCCGACGGATCGAATTTTTCGGGCTCGCTGCGGGGCGAAAAATTTCGACACCTCCCCCCGTGATCGGATATCGATACTAAAACTCGGCGCGTTCCCTCACCCGTCTATACACTGCGATTCGTATTCCACGGCTTGTCCCCGGAATATTACGTCGGGAGCAGTCACATTAATGCACCTCGCTCCGCACCGCCCCCCACAGTCCCCCACCGAAAAACAAACGTATACATCGCTGCTCTCCCGTGATTATTAAGAACGACGCGAACAAAGCTCACGCCTCGCTCCCGCAACAACCTCCAGCTCTTATATAGGGCCAGCCCCGACGGGTGAAAAACGAAGAGCCCCCCCACGACCAGCTTATTCTAAAAATATCGCGGTACCCGCGAGAGAAAGGCAACGATCGCGACTAACGGCTGGGGGGCGGGGGGGGGGGGGGGGGAGAAAAAAGTCGCTGCCGGATAAAAAGAGCGTGCGCGGCACTCGCTCTCCTGCACTCTCTCAAAACTCAAGTATCACGGGGTGCTTGCAGGGCCTCCGCGCCGTTAGGCCGATGTGCCCGAAAAAGCCAGTCGGAACGAACGAGGCGGGAGGTGTACTCGAGCCGTCGTCGTACGTGTTGGTTGTGCAGCGTACTCGTATAATACGGCAGCCGCAGCAGTACACCCCCCCCCCCCCCCCCCCCCCCCCCCCCCCCCCCCCCCCCCCCCCCCCCTCTCCCCCTCCCCCCCTCCCTCCCCCGCGCCCCCCCTCGTACCGATGCACCTTAGCCTCGAGCGTCGCGAATTATAAAAAGAGCACGGACTCTGTCTGTCTACATGTATGACATATACCCCCGGATGGTGCTTGTACACCGTATGTATAATAGTACCCAGGGACTTGAGTAATGACGAGACGAAGAGAACATCAGTACGGAGGTGCCATATATATTATACGTGACGTGTACATGAGCGCGAGGGGTCGCGGCATAAAAAGAACGAGACTTGTACAGAGGCGCGCCAGACGTGCTGCAACACCCGGCTCCGCTTAATCTCTTGGCCCGCCGCAGCGCGCCTCTCTCTCCGCGGCAGTACGATACTTGTATTTACCTCGGGCCACTTGGCTCAATTATACCCGACCCGCGTGTACATCGAGGTAGTAGTGCTCCTGGACCTGTGAATCCGTACGTACAACGGAGAGACGAGGCGCCGCGGCCGGGGATGGGTATCCGAATAACGACCGCGAAACTAACAGGCTAGCTCTCCGTCTCGGCTTTGCCCACTGGCTCGTGCGCCTACCGCATGATAATACATGCACTTTGATGACACACCACGGTGCTCCTACCGGGTGTACTGGACAAGATGGACACCGGGGGGGGGGGGATAGACTCGCAAGACGATGGCGCGTGTATGTATACATGTATGATGAATCGCGCGTCCGAGCACCGAGTTCGGGCGCTCCATCCTTTTGATTTTGTTCATCCCCCTCCCCGAGACGATGAATCCCGAACGAGAGTATGCACATATCTCCGCATACGAAGCGCAGAGGCGTGTACGGACGCGCTCGCGCTTGAGTTATTGTTTCGCGATCGCCGCGGCGCGGGTCGTTTATCGAGCGAATAAATCACGCGCGCGGATCCCGGCGCCCCGTGTGCGTGGGTGTGATCATCGAGCGCGCTCTCTCTTGCCTGCGCGCGCGCGTACCGAGAATGTACGAATGTACGGGGGGGGAAAGAACGCGCGCGCTTGTCCCGACCCTGCAGTTTCACCGCGAGAGTGCATGAAATCAAGCTGACGGACGGGGATGAGGAATTTTTGTTTTTGGGCTGTTTCATCGAGTCGGTTGAAAAGAGATTCGGGGAGGGTGGACGAGCTGAATTAACCGCTCGATCGGGGGAAAAGCTCGCGGGCGAGGCTACGCGGGGCGGGGCACCGGTTCGTCGGGAAATCCGAAAAATGTTGGGAAACGGTGGAGCGATCGCTTGGGCGCGCGAAACTGCATCGGGAGCGCGCGTGCCGGCCGTGGCGAGGGTCGGGACTGTCGCTTTTTTTTTTTCGCGATAAATTTTCCCGCGAGCGGCGTGAGCCCTGGTGTTTGCAATGACAAGCAGTTTGCTCGAGTACGAACGGGGAGTCCGTGCTTATTCACGCGACGAAGCTTCAGATCTTGCTAAGATATTCGAAATACGATACCTAAAAAGAAGGGCCACTTTTATCATTTTTCAGTATACAACTTTTGTGACTTGGAACCGTGTGGTTTGTTTCGCGCAAAGGGTGCCACGTCGTCTACGAGCCTGTAATATGGAGCAAGTCTATTCGGTTCATCAACTACGCTATTATTCAACTAATTTTACGTTTTGATCCTGCAGAGTATGGTCCTGCATGGTTTTATTTACTTCTGATCCCATAAAGACTCTAGGTCGTCATATAAAAGATATCAATTTTGGTCGTGTTCGAGAAAAAAGCTTTAAAGAGAAGTTTGGACGTTTTTTCCAGTCGATGTTTCTTGACACTTGAAATATCGAAAAAGCCTGACAAATGGTGCTCTTGAGTCTCTGTTACCGACTATTATATCACGTTACTGATATGTGTTCGATTTAGCATCGGCAACGTAGTTTATTATTTTTTCACATACGGTGCAACTGAAAAGATAGGTTGTCAAATGAGCTTTTTAATAAACGTAGCTGAAAAAAACGGTAAAGGGTTTTATTTTACAAAGTACGTAACGAATACTGTTAATGTACAAGTATAGCTGCAAAGTGAGCGAACAGGCGAGAGACGAGGAGTATACACAAGTCCGGAAAATGGCGAAGCTACAGAGCAGCTTGCAGATACCGTGGTATCACGATAAAGAATCTAAACATCGACGACGACGACGACGTCAAGGAGGACGAAAAGGGAGGGGGACGACAGCGATGGGGGCTATCTTTGCTTCACGAAGCCGATAAGCTTTTAGGTATATGCGTACGTAAGTCCGCTCGCTATAACCGTGAGTGGCAAGGACATCGCGAACACGTCGTGATTCAAAGCCAAGGGGCTCTATATGTGCCAGCATAATATACATATAGCGCGGAGGGGGGGGGGGCTTGAGCTTCGCTGGCGCGTGTGTCGCAGCGATAATCTTGCGGGCGTTGGCCCGAAGGGAACTTTGGTATATAGACGTCGTCGTCCTCGTGGGCGTTGGATGTAGGCAAGGGGTATGGGTATTGTATATTTAGTGCATGACGATGTTAGCAAGGGTCAAGTGTTTGCTCTCGAGAAAATCGCCCGAGCGCCAAGTGACTCTCCCCCCCCCCAGCGTGATCTGGATGTTCTGGAAGACGGTCTCTGTAAATAGCTTGCGAGCTGGGGGGTATGAATTTTTAGGTGGAGATCGAAGCTTTTCAATGCGTAACCAAACATGTTAACGATAAGCCACTTGTTGTTTTCCATAGAAGAGGGCCATTGGGGGCCTTTTCGATCGTTTTAGCCGTTTTTACTATTTCTCAATTTCTATAGATTCGATCGCTGGAAAAGAGCGAGATCCTGCACATTTAGAGCATTTAATAATTCAAAGTTGATAAAAATTCAATCAAATTGGATAAAAGTGTGGTTGTTTTTTCATTCTATTTTTAATACAATGAAAGAATAATATGTTTTTCCGAGTTTCGAAAAAGTAACGTGCGTACCTCGAACAACGCCAACGAATCATCTCCTGCACGTATATCTGTACATCGGGCTCCTGAATTATTTTACGACACCATGTTGAATTGGTTCGAAAATGAGTTTGCTGCTCCACTAACTTTACAAATTGAAACTGCCGAATTGACTGACTATTCCGTGGTTTTGCCCTCCCAAGCTTCCTCTCCGTTTCCAGCCCCTTCGTTACTCCAACGCGTTACACTACCTACATATAGAACAGAGTGAGATTCCCTCGATTTCGCCGAGCTTATTAATGAATTTCGAAATTTCAACCAGCAATCCGCGCGCGCGCGAAAATTACTAGCAGATAAAAAAAAAAAAAAAAAAAAAGAAAAAAAAAAAAAGTGACGGGTATAAGGGGGACGGAGAATAACCTTATCATTAATGAAACTTCCGCGGCGTGAAACGCTCATTAGCTACCCGCAAATTAACTGATCCGAGGAGCCGCGTGTCCGCACGGGGCGGCGGTAAAAAAGCGTTTGCCGATGATGATGAAAGCTAAATATCCGGCTCTACCCCCGTTCAACGAGTAATGAATGAGCCGAGGGGCGGGGGGACGAGGGTTTTTATTTATCATGCCTCGTAAAATCACGACACCATCGGCGGTATACAAGCGTCAGTACGAGCTCCGATAACCAATGGACCGCCGAATCCGGCCGGATGCAATTTGAATTTTAAATGGCCGTGATGGAATCGATGGAAACAGCGGGAGCTACTGACTGTACACCTAGAAATATACAAATACATCGAATTAAATATATATAGCCTTGTACACGGTATAATATAGTATTCTCACGTACACCGGTGTACAAGTACATCGGCTATCCTTTTCCACCCTCGTATACGGCGATATCAATATCCCCCGGATAATCTACAGCCGGAGCCGCTCGGATCACGCCCTCCTCCTGCAGACACTGTGAACGAACGAAAGCGCTCTTGGCTCGATATCTCCTTTCCGCGTCAAACGCTCGTGCGGGGGACGATTAATGAACCTGTATTTTTCCCCGGCTGCCGACGAGTGCTTTTTTTATCATGTATATACACTGTAAGTGTATCGTGTCGTATATATTATACCATACAGATATATACAGAGATATAGGTGCGGGGACTGGTCGTGGCAGGGATTAGGTCGTCTTTCACACGCTGCCGGCTTTGGAGATAACGGGAAAAAATGAGCCTGCCGGACGGTCATTGTATATTATTTTATTCTGTGTTTTCGCGCGATTGTTGATTCGTTTTCGTTATAATGTAAGTGTGATTAATTCAAACGTTGATTCAACATTAATTTGCCACTGAGGGGGGTAATTTGAATTCAAAATCATCAAAGAGCTTCACGGTTTGAATTTAATTTTCATTCAGCTCAAGTAAAAGCATATTATGTATTGATGATGGATGGTTCACGTTACATAATATACGTGTTTGCTTTCTTTTCTTTTCGTCGCGTATACAACGTTGCAATATTAATTAATTCCATATGCGTTCATCAGGAATATCGGCGAGAGGATATTACTTGAATCTGGACTGTTCCGCAATAATGATCGTAATATTATAGAATAACGAGTTTTAAATTCATCCGGAAATTTCCACGCAAAGCGTAACAACGAAAACAACGCGAAATTCGCAACTTTGTGCGTTTCTCGGTAGCGCGGTAATACAAGCGAAAACCCATCCCGATAAATTTTCGAGGAAACAATGGCACCTTCGCTCATTTCGGCCGGGCATCGGTGCCGACGCTGTTGCTTTTGTGCCGCTGAGCATCCTCTCTCTCTCTCGGTGCATCCCGAAAACTAATAACGCAAGCAGGTCCGTCAATACGCATGAACGTGAAATTTAATATTTTGCACCGTGCCGTGAAATTTATGATCAACTGAAATGTTTTATTCTCCAGAATCGGGGAAATATCGATGTTAAATTCGCGACGCTTTGAATTCCGATCGGAAAATCCGTCCAATTACGCGAATAACACATCAATGCTTTATTCGTTGCTGGAAATTTTTTTCTTCCTTTCGAAGCGCGTATGTACCGATGAAAAGATTCGTCGTTGCGCGGCGGAAACATATCTTTTCACGTTTGAACATAAATAAGTATCATTTGCGATAAAAAGGCCCAACGTGAAACACGCGACACAAAGAGCGGCGTTTCCATGAGCCGGAACCTCGATTCTCCCCGCTTTGTCGTCCGACGGGGCCGCAGTATGTGCAACGAAGTCCCCCGAGACTGATCAACGAGCAAGGGCTCTGAATTCGCTTACGGATCGACGAGAGGACAAAAAAAAAAACGGATCGCCGCTCGCTCGAACCGAACGCCACTTCTCATCGTACACTCGGGGTCTGCGTGCATTAACCCAGTACCACTCGACTCACCCCCGTTTGCCTTTCCGCAGCAGCTGACAGGTGAGCGTTCCCCGAACTTTAAAATTTAAATTTCGATCGCCCAAGCATCCGGGCTCGCAAACTTTCGCTGATCCCCCGTGCGCTGCCCCTGCTTTGCTTTTCCCTTTGAAAAAGTTCGCGTCGTCTCCCGGGAGACCTCGTCGCGGCCCCGGGCTGCAGCTATCGTTCGCTCGTCCGCGGGGAGGGGGGAGCCGATACCCCTGAAACGGGCCGACTGCGAATTTTCGGGGATTAGATCGGAAACGGCCGTGGGGGTGCAAGTATGGTGTTATATATACTTTTTCCCGCGGGACCCGTCGCGACGGCCTTCGGATAATACAACGACGGTACTCGGATGACCGGGGACGCGGTTGGGGGGGGGGCTCCGACGAATTTTCGGCAAGTCAACATTGACTTTTGCTCCGCCGGGCGAGTTTCGGGGACCCGGGGAGATTAAGAGCGCCGTTCGTTAAAATGGAAATAACTGCCGTATACGTCGTACAATGCGATTAATCGGCCGAGCTTCCGCTTTCGGCTTTCCGCCTGTAAGTGTGTACAAAAGTATGGGTAAGTAAATACGCAAGTACGTGTGTATAATAGTCCCCACTCGCGGGCCGCTTTCGGGATTTAAATCAAAACTTCGAAACAGAAGGGCGAGCGAGCAAAAGTACCCAAGCATATATAAGTAAGCTGCTCCGTTGCTGCTGCTGCTGTTTGTGTTGCCGACTAGATTAATCTTGTCGGGAGTTTCCTCGCATAAACGCACCTCCGCGTGTATACAATGGATACATACATTTATTTACGCACGCACATAGCTGCGACGGTACTACAAAAGAAGAAGACCTGCAGAGGGCTTACATAAATAGATTTCGAGTTGCTCTTCCGGCACTACCCCCGGCTTGTATTATACACTTGGTCCATCAAAACAATCATCGACAAAGGCAGCGGGGGTTTCCCAGTGCGTTACAACAGGGGGCCTTCGAATTAACGTTCGGAGAGCGAATTCAAGATGGCTCATGCGTGACACGTGTGGTATATCATTGTCGGCGGAATCAAATGAAACTTTGAGAAATTACAGTTTATTCGGTAAAATTGTTGCGGAACACGTTAAACGCTGGAAAAAGCTTGTCGAACGATGCTTTATACCAACCTGCAGGAAGAGCGTTATGATATTTTCGACGTTCTTTTCAAAAATTTCCTCGTCGGAGAGCAACACATTATCGCCATTGCCTAGATGTATGTCGGAGGAAAAGGGAGGATCTCCCAGAATCGTCCGTACGGAAACTATTCTATACGGAGCACTGTGATGCGTGTTTCGCGAATCGCGGCAACTTCAACAAAGATTCATTTCGAACCATCCCACAAGCTCGGCCCCGTACACAGCGTCTGCGTTAACAGCGCGTTACAGATTACAGAAGCGCATTATCAAGCTCAGCGCGGCGCAGCACAAAGTCATCGCGCGAACGCTATCATGTTACCCCATGCACGTGCCTTTGCGCCTCTATGCCGGCCGCATCACGGCGAGGGCGCGCATTATGGATCGCGCGAAAAGTGGGCCACTCGTCGTGTACCGTAACACCGTCCGGCCGGCCGCTTTGAACACTCGTACATTCTCCCTCACCTTCTATCGCCCTCCTCTTCCGTGCTCCCGTCGACTTCCGTGTGCCGAGCGCGAGCCGGTATGCGAATGGTCGCGCAGCGGCAGCGGTTCTTCCGCGGCGCGAAATGCCGTAAAAGGGATCGCGAAGGGCGCCGAGCGCTCTCGGGGGGGTGGGACCGCTCTGTCTCTCCCGCTCCCCGCGGGTTGCGCGGGCGTTCCCATTCCCATACTACCCCCCGCGTGTTCGCGCGAGAGCAGTGGATGCGGCTGCACGTTTTTTTTAAATTCGATCCAGCAGCTCCGAAGGGGGGGTCGACGACTCGCGCTCGGCTCGGCGGGGAACCACCGATCGCACGTGCATATAGTTTTGGGGGAGACCCACGCTACAGAGGCCTCCTCGACCGCGCGCTCTTCGTCTTCGTGTTTACCCCGACTCTCGAGACCCGCGGAACAATTTTCTCCGAGCTCCCTCGCAACGGCTCTGATGAAAGCCGCGGGCTCGATTCTCCCGGCTTCCCGACCGCGAAAACAGCAAAGCGCCCCGATCGCGGCGGGCCGATAAAGCCGACGATTTACCTCTCGTCGGGAGGAAAGACTCGCTCCGTTCCCTTTTTTCTTTTTTTCCAGCCGCACACGCCGGGGGGAAAATACAGAGCGAAGTTAAATAACAGAGGCGCGGAGGCTTATCGAGCGACCGCTAATTAGCGCTCGGGGCGCGTCGGCGATAACGATTTCCCCCGCGGAAAGCAGCAGCCGGCCGTTATGGACGAGCGGCTAGATACATATATATATATATATATATATATATATGCATACACTCTAGTGCGCGTACAATAATCACAATGAGCTCGTACCCATATTATATAGGGTGCATCTGAATGCGGCTATATACACGCGCGAGACGTTACACGGGGAGCTCGGCGGAACGGGCACTGTGTACACTGCAGCCGGGGCGCGCACAATGCGGATCCACCGGCTGTATACGGGGGCGTGCGGAAGGCGAGTGTTCTCCGCGTTGTCTGCGCACCGATTGCGCGAGATACCTGCCCGACGGTGCATTAATACACTACGTCGCTGTATACGTATATATACCCCCGACCCCCCAGCCCCTTCCTTGTCCCTTTCCCAAGTGTCGAGAGCCCTGAGTAGTGGATCCTTGTGATACCCGGACGTATGACACTATGATATTAAAAAAAAATATATACGTACGCAGCATACAATATAGGCCTCCTCCTCTGCCCCCGCGGGCTGTATTTACAAGCCGTGAGCTCGGCGGGACGCGCCACTTCGTTACACGGCCTCCGGGAGAAACTTGGCCAGGACCAGGGCGCGGTGAGACAATGACGCATGGGCGGAGGGGGCGGGGGCCGAATAAATCGCGGCCGGAGTGCGTGTCCCCTCCGACGACCTACTTTGGGGGGAAGGGGGGGAGCCCTTCGGCCCCCGCGTGATCTTACCTCGTCCGGAGAGTTTCGTGGATTTCGCGTTTCGTCCGTCTTTTGAATTTCACATCAGGTGCTTTTTGTTTTCCCAATCGACGCGCGCGATGTCAAAGGAAGAGGCGATCCGATTTGCTTTTTTGTTCATCGCGCGCGTCGATGTGAAGCTCTGTTTGCCGCCGTATCGCTCCGCGCGCGTCGAGTATTGAATCAGCGTATTTGTGTTCCTTTTTT
>JAPYYV010019358.1:0-10803 GCA_030522625.1 Copidosoma aretas
GTAAATAAGCCTTTACGCACGAGTTTCGAATACTATTTTTCCGTCTGATAACCCAAAATCAAGCGGTGAAAGTGCTATTTTGAGGTTAGCAGACGGAAATAGAATTTTTTTAGTCGAATTCACCATTTTATCGCACCTGCAGGCCTATAACTCAAATTACATCAATATTACCGCGCTCATTTTGCACATAATTTAAGTGTATTATATAATAAATGATGTTTAACCGTTTCACGGATGTCGGACTTAAGGAAAATTTTTTACATTATGATTACTTGTCTTTTTTTTACTCAGATTTGCTTCTTTTCAGAATAATGCGTATGTTACTCTAGTTGTATCGATTTTCCCGCGCCCAAATTGGATGTACAATCAGCTGACATACTCATTATTATTATTCTGCCGTTTTATGTCCATAATATCAAGGAAATAATTACGGCAACAAAATAACTTATCGTTTTTTAGTCTCTACTCGAGTATGCTTTAGAGATTCTAAGCTTTAAACTCTAATTATACTAATTTTTCCGCTTTTTTTTTTTACAAATTGATTGTTCAGAATGAAAAAAATGATCATTTACAATATTCTCGGACTCGGAGTCAAGGGAAAATTTTGTGCATCATAAAATTAGGATTTTTATAGTACGTTATCCATCAATTAAAAAAAATGTTAATTTAAGGGATATATTCAGTGTTATGATATCTCGCACCTTTTTTACTTGAATTAGCAATCGTTTTCAATAGGGCGTATGTTAGTCTCATTATTGGGCTCTCCGCGCCGAAATCGCGTTGACTGATAACTAACGCAATAAACATCAATATCCAACATTTTTGTAACAATCGGAGTGAAGGGAAAATCACACTCTAACAAACATATTGTTTTTATAACCAATCTTGGATAGTTTTTACACACTTTCAGTACGTACTCCTCAATTTTAATACAATTTATATTTTCTAAAGGTGCAGCGTTTTTACTTTGAGGACTAAGCCAACCCAATTCTTCATAAGAGTGCCATTCGTTTGCTTTTGCCGTTATTGTATAAGCATAAGATATTAATAATGTGGTTTGAGAAAAGATGAGAAAGCATGTAGGGATGAAAAAAAAAACACATAATTTTTTGGTAAGAATTTCGTGTTACGAATGACTTTATTCAAATAAAAATTATTCTTCAAGTAAATATATGTATCTTAAAATTAACTATCGGTATTTTTTACATAAGCCGCAGATGAAATGTGATTTTTCTTCGCTTTTTGTAAAATTATTAAGCTCACTATTCATCAAACAATCTTCGTCACTTCGCACTTTACACCGGTCATGACTTTTACGTTTACATTTGACACACACCACTGAGTCGTTTTTAACCACCCGCAAGCAGTGTAAGCACTCATTAACAATATTAACTGATCTTAATAACAAATCTTTAGCAACAAATTCGCGAAATTCTGAACAGCACAAAGCTTTGTCAAATTTTTTTTTGGCACCAATGCAATATATATAATACAAGACGTACACACCACAACTGTGTCCGTCATTGTGTGGCTGTGTAGGCATATCAGTCGTATGAATAATTTTCCATTCACGGTAACGTAGATTATAAAAACTGGAGTCAGGAGTCCTATTTTTAAGAAAATTTAGGAATGCATCTTTTACTCGTGGCTCACTGCGTATGCTACTATAAGGATCTAAAACTTTAATAGTTTCATGCTCTACATCTATGACCAAAAGGTACCAATGACAGTCATACATGAACGGCATCAAAACAATTTTTCCTAAAGGTTCTTTGGTACAAAAGATTGTTCTTTTGCTTTTATTGATGACACGTCTTCCTGACAAGTTGCCAAAAATAACTGCTGTGTCATCAGTTTTAACAAACGTGCATTCATCCCACTCATCAATTCTTGACGCTATGAATGCATCAATCACTACTCCATCGATCCATCTCTTACCTTTTAAGCTAATGAACTCGCGAGTGCTTAAATAAATTTTTTCCATTGTTAGTAAGCGCTCGGAAAAATATAAACCAACAGCGTATGATGGTGAACTTGATGTCCAGTAATATTGATGATCTCTCACTGTTCCATTAAAAAAATTTTCTACTGGTACGTCGTCAGGTGCCAACTGTCAAGTTCATGATTTGCAAAAGTATTTTTTTCTGCTTGACTTTCGTCAGGTGTGAGGTTTTCTTGTCGACTGTTGCATTTGTGATTCGCAGAAGTGATTTCATTAGCCACATGATGTTTTTCTGCTTTACGTTCGTCAGTACGTAATTCTACGTGTTTTTCCCCCTTTGCAGTATTTTGCTCTTTTTTGTCACAATAGTTATCAATTTTCAGTCCACTTTTTCTTTTCTTCGTACTTTTGACATCATTTTTTTTGCGACTTTTTCGGTTCCTTTGTGTTTCATTCAATTTAGTTTTTTCAGACATACTACAATTCTTCTTTTTATCTTCTATCTCATTGACAATTTTTTTCATTTTTTGGAGATTACAGTGCCCATTTTTTTTTTCGAACTTTTTATGCCATTTCCCCACTTATCTTCAGTAATGGGGTTGGCCACCGATTCAGGATATTTCGGCTTATTTCTTTGTTTACGACCCCTAAGGTCCACGTCCAATTCAATCTTTGTCATAATCTCTTTCTGGTTATTTTCCAACTGCCGCACTCTATCTGCAACAGAAGAATTATGTGTTTTTTGAAATACTATTTTTTTGTTGCTTTTATGCTTTGTTTCAACAAAAGCATTTGTTACTCGAGATACATTTGGATTTATTAAATCGAAATCCAACGAGCTCCACATCGGTAAGTACGCCATCCAAAAACATAATATATGATCTAACATTTCCGCAGAGTAATAATTATTACTTGGTTTTTCGTCTGCGTGAGTGGGATTTTGATTTTCTAATTTCTGTTCTATTGATACTGCAATGTTCTTTAAATGTTTGAAAAATGGAGAATTTTTATATATGGCATCACTTTTTTCATCTCTATGCAGTTCTTTTTCGGCTACTGTTTCTGCGTCTAAATTTTCGAACTCATAAAGGTCATCCATGTGTTTTTTGTTTTTAGCAACACAGTTTACTAATACAACAATACTATCTTGAGCTGTTATTTCGCTTTTTGACAATAGTAACGTGCATACGTGTTGAAAGCGCTCTCGCAATTGATCAAAACTTCTACAAAGACAGATTATAGTAATGATTTCAAGATAAAAAGTTCGATGCACTTTTAATTCAGGAAAAGATTTATCAATCGTTCGCGACACTATTTTCAGGAAATGGGCGTAGCAAATTTTGATAAAAATTAAGTTCTTAGGGGGGTGTTTTTGAGAATCTGTGCAATAATCATACATAATGGCTAAGTAATTATTAATTGTCATGCCGTTCCACTCATGAAGAATACCATGTATCGATGGCCAAGACCAGTCAATTGTAACAGCAGCAGATATAGGCCATTTACCAAGCACTGTTTCTACGAAAAGTTTATATCGCTTCAAAACCACGCTTATACTGCCAATAGTGTGATCGCACGTGATCCACCGTACTAATTCTACTATAACGTACTTATAAGGCATGACTATTGTATAGTAATAAAGCTGCTTACATATGAGACCCTGAGGTTTGCGCACAACGGAGCCCGTAGCATCCATGTGGAGTATGACTTTCTTGTCCTCACTTATTGCCAATAAATCTTGCTCTGTAAACATTACAACGCACAGGGGTAAGTCTACGTATCTGAGAAAAGGATCTGCTAGTTTCTGTTGGTTTATGTACAACTGCACGAGATCCGATAAATCTAAAGATTGTAAAGTTAACCTGCCTTTTTTTAAATCTTCGGATTTGATTTGATACAGCGTGTCTTGACGCAATAACTCTTGTGCATGTCCATCGTGCAATAATTCTGGGACGATACCTTGTTGAATTTCTGTTAGTACATTTATTGGTTTACCGTAACGTAGTTTCTCAGCTAAGGTTTGTCGTCTTTGTCCTTTACATGGTTCAAATAATAATCCAGATTCTGAAACGTCGTGAACATATTTCATTTCTTTTACGTTACTGGCGATCAATAGCATTGCAGTATTTTCTTCAAGACCCGATAATCGGAAGCGAAACCATTGGTTGTGTTCTGCTGATCTGCATTCTGCGTATGCTGTAACGTTGTGTTCATTAAAAGCTACTTTTCCTCGGAAAGATAATGTACATGTGCAATACGATTTCAAATACATTAGTTTTTTTATAGCAAACTTTATAGTGTATTGAGAGACATCACTATTATCAAATTTAAAAAGAGATGATGGGCATTTCAGCGTGGCTATGTCGTATTTTTACTTTATGTTTTTGCTACGAGAATTTTCTTTTTTCGACAATCGGGATTTGGTTTCTTTTTTCTTTCTATTATTATTTGAATAGCCAGAGGAGCCATCACTGTCTATGTCATCACCTGTGCTGTTGCTGTTATCGTCGACTTCATCGTCGTCTTCGTCGTCGTCATCAACGTTATCATCGTTGTAGTCATTTTTATTATTTTCATTTTTATCCGTTTCGTAATCGTTGTCATCTTTATCACTATAATCTCTTTTGATATCACTATAACTATCTTCTCTCACGTTACTGTCCAAATGTTTTTCGATAAAATTATCGTCATTTTGATAATTGCACTGCTCGTCACAGGAATTTAAGTTATGATTTTGTACAATAACATTATTAAATTTACTCCAGTATGTAGAAAAGCAAAAAGGATTCAAGTTGCGTTGAGTATCGGAATCGTTTTCTTTCAGATCTTCAGATCGCAAATCCGTATTTTGTATGTTATGCTTATTTGAAACATGTAACGAATCCTTTTGCTGAGTGTCACTCAGAACTTCATTTGATCCATCAATAATACTGCGGTTGCTGCAGTGTGTTGAGTCGGTTAGAACATACGAGTCCTTCGGATTTTCATCGCAAATTTTTTTTTTATCTGAAATTTGTGTAAAAAAATTTTCATCATCTTGATTCATATCAATTAGGCATGGACTATACGGTAGCTTATAATTTTTTTGGTTATTTGAAGCTGAAACATCAAACTTATCATCTCTACTTGTTATCGCACTAGGGTAAGTATTTGTTGTGAAGGGCATTTTAATTTCACAGTTTTTCAAGATCACATTTTTGCCGCTGTCTTCATTTCTGCTTTTATTATCAATTGTGATTTTTTTATCAATATTACACATTTCACTCACAAAACTTACATCACGGCCTATTTCATTTACATCCCGGAGGTCTTTTTCACACTTATCTGTAGGAAAATTTTTACGACTATTCGGAGTAAGGTGTGTTCCAAACCATCACGCTGATACAAACTTTGACTGTTGTTCCTCGAGGTTGTTGAGTTTGTAGAATTTTTAAATTCCTCTAAAACTTCCCAATGACCCCGAATATGACTCCCCGTAAAATATAGAAATAGTTTTTTATCAGAATGACCCTTTATTTGCATAGGAATTTCTTTTATTTCACGTTCTACTTTTCTGAATATCGTTACGTTAACGTGATATAGCATCGCGAAAGTACCAACTTCATAATCGGTTCCAAATTCTTTATCCCGTCCCATACTTCTTTTATACTCTCCGCGCTTTTATAATTCTTCCTTATACATAAAGTATCTTGTAAAATATATTTTCTATTTTCCCAATTGTCAACAGTGTATTGCACTATTCTTTTTCTAATTTCGTGGTAATCGTTTTGGATTTTATGCAAAAAATACGACAAGCTACGAAACAAACCATTCCCGTCACTTTTAATTGAAATTATTTTGTATCGCTTATTATTAATAACAATAGTACTACATTCTTTGCCGGAGGACGCACGAGTACAATGAGAAATACTTTTTTTTACAGGTGATTCGCTAAGGAAAACTTGATTGGCTGTGGGTATAGTAACGCGGTTCGACACTTTATTCAAGTTATTACGCATGTGATTTTCATTTCTGCATTCACGGGTACATACTGAGCTTGAGCATTCCTTCAAGTGAGAAACACTGTCAGCGTCGTATATAATTTTGTTTGGAATGATTTCTGTTGGAAAGAATCTTTTATCAATATCACAGTCAGTCGAAGAAAGTAGCACTGAGTTGCATTACACTATTTCCTGTATCGCATGAAACGTGGTCATCGACAAACGCTGAATACTCCGCAATACGTGGAGAGGATGAAGAAGAGATTTCATTTTTATCTTCACCGCTATCAAGTAACGTATTAGTCTCTCGTCTTTCAAGAAGATTTTTTAATGTGACTTTCATTGGAGATGAGTGGTCTTCCCATAAATACTTAATGTCATCTTTGAAAACTCTATTACATTGGTGATGCAATTCGTCTGCCACCTACAAAATATTTTTTGATAAATATTGCTGTTTTTATTATGATAATGTACAAAGGGCAGATAATAGATATTCGTAAATTTTTTCTTTTGCAAAAATGAATTTTAAAAAAAATTACACATATGTTGATTTTTACAATATATAGTGTATTTTTTAAAGAATGTTCTATTTTTTTTCGAAAAACAATTTATTTGTTCAAATATTTTTGAAAGTCAATAGTTTCATGGGGACAAAGTCTGAGGTACAACTGTTGTAGTGGGCCCTAGGTTCAAATAACAGTTGGATTCACTAAAAAAAGGTTTTGAGCTTTTTCCGGCTGGGATTCGTTGCTAATCCTTGGGACTGCTTCTGCACTAAAACAAAAAACCCAAGGATATTTTCCGTAGGCGTCTAACGTACGTGTGGGGGACTGTTTTAGAGAACAGGGTGTGATCAAGGAGAGTTAATTTGCTCTGTTAATTTGAAAAAACTGTGTAAATCATGAAAATTCTTTAATTTTTGTAGAATCAGAGAACTGTTATATTTTTGTACAATTTTTTCAAACTCACGTATTAAAAAAACTTAATTTCCAAATGTTACATACCTTTCGAAATGTCAATTTTTAATTGAATTAAAAAATCCAAAAACTAACCTAAATACTGAAAAAAAAGTTGCGTTCTCCCCTGCATATTATTCGCACTAATTTAAAATTTTTTTCCCACAAAACCATGCTGGTCAGAACCAAAAACCATGAAAGGTTCAAATTTCGCATTCTGAAAATAATACAAAATTTGTGATTGTCACTGATGCCAGAAATGTAGATAAAAAATTATTAAAAAATTACACGTTCTCTCATAAAGTTACTAACGATTCCCAAAGTTTAGTGAAAACCCAAATTTTTTCTTCTCCATTTCAGGTGAAAAGCTTCACACATATTATTAACAAACTATGGAGAATATCTCTCGGAATTAACCTAATATTTTTTTCTTGTATTCCAATCGGGCGCGATTGGTGTACTTATGCGTCCGAGTCGCGTATATTATTTTTCTTACCCAGGGCGCAAAGTGCAACTTTGGGTCTGTGGGCACACTTTGGGCCCGCGAAATTACTTTGGGCCCTAGCGCAGAAAATAGTAGATTTCTTCACAAATCTGCATCTATCTTTCCAGGGCGGTCCCTGGGCCCGAGGGCGGTGGCGAAGCAACGCCCGAGGGACCGTTGGGATGGCCCTGGCCGGATGTACATGCGTGGAGAATCGAGGGTGTACAAGGGTTCCAAAAGTAGCATTCGTCACTCGATCGTAAAGATGGAGCTGAAACTAGCCTCATCCAAAAGTAGCCTCACCAGGGACGAATCGCCCCTCCGGGGCCCCCGGCATACAATTTGTTAAAAGCGCTTCTAACGCCTAATAAACGCTTCAAACTTGTTGTTATTGCCCACGCCTACCGTTTATGTACACTATTAGTACAATAAAAGGCCGCCAGGACGTGCGTATACTTGAAAAAGGGATAAATGATTAAGTTTCTATGTTTTGTAAGCTTTGAGCAACTTCCAAAAGTACCTAGAACTATTCTGACATTTCATAGCTACAATTTCTATTTATTTTTGGCGTGTAAAAAAGCCGCCAGGATCGGGAAAATCAGAATTCCCCGACTAAGTGGCTATGTGCGTATATTCGAAAAAAGGATAAATAATTAAGTTTTTATGTTTTATAAGCTTTGTGCAACAATCGAAAAATAGAAACTTAATCATTTATCTTTTTCCCAAGCCTGGCGGCCTTTTATTGTACTAATAGTGTACATAAACGGTAGGCGTGGGCAATAACAACAAGTTTGAAGTGTTTATTAGGCGTTAGAAGCGCTTTTAACAAATTGTATGCCGGGGGCCCCGGAGGGGCGATTCGTCCTTGGTGAGGCTGCTTTTGGATGAGGCTAGTTTCAGCTCCATTCGTAAAGGCTTCTTTACGAACCTCGATACGTCCCTTGTCTACGACTCGGGCCGTAAACCTCTGGGTTCGCAAATTAAAGCCTTTCCATTATCATACGAAACTATTATTGCGCCCATGGGCCCAAAGCGATTTTAAGGGCCCAAAGTACGGCCCGAGGGAGAGGTTCACTTTGCATTCGCGAGGAAGCCCAGGAAAACTCCCGTAGAAGAAATGCTGGGAAACCCGGCCCGGTGTATTGCCTGAGTTCAGACCAGGTGTCTATACGTCTATAGACATCAGGAATGAGCTTCTGCACACCTCTCGCTCACGTTGTCGGAGCGACAAAGAGACAGTTAATGGCGAACGACGAGACTTAAGCTGTCACCCCTTCATGTATTAGTTGCGCCTAACGCTGCTTCACTTCGGTGATCGACGGAGCTGCGACTCTACCGCTGCGCCACCGTGTCAGTATAACACTATATACAAGTATGCACCATCATACAGCTGCCTGCTGCACGATTACACGTTCTAAAGCGTACACATGACGTGTATAGTAAGTATATATATAGTGTTTACGAACAGTCGATGACTCGATTCCCCCACTCTTCCCATCAAATCACAGGAGGCTGTGATCAAAATCATGGTCACCTTGCGATTCTCCTGCCGCACGAACTCATGCGTTTTCTACAACGCGCTGTTGCACTTGTCGTATCAGCAGTGTGCTTCTGATGCACGGAGAGACTCGTGCGTTTACGGCAACGGAAACTCTCGTGTATAAGTAAACACACGTTTTTCCTCTCCGCGGACCGAATATGTATCGTCGCCTGGGAGGAACAAGGTGCTATCTCGGATTTACGCTGAAGAAGGTACTACTTATCTCGTTCTTGCGCTGAGGAAGGTACCATCTCGGCGCAGCAGAAAAAAGGTAGTATCTCGGCGAAGTGGCAAAAAGGTAGTATCTCGGCGCCGCAGAAAGAATGCAGTATCTCGGCTTTGAAAAACCGAAATGATTTCGGATGTGCGGGGAAAAGCGAGGAAAAGTGAATGTCTCTGATACCTCTCAGTAAGCAAAAAACCAGAGAATTATTCATTTGATGACCAGAGATACAACCGTTTTTCTGTTGCGCCGAGATAGTACCTTTTTCCCGCTCCGTCGAGATAGTACCTTTTTTCTGGTGCGCCGAGATAGTACCTATCTCAGCGCAAATCCGACATAGTACCTTGTTCCTCCCTGGCGACGGTATGTAAAGAATGTAACAAAAAAAAATACAATCGATGCCCGTCCCCTCTACCATGCCACGCCGAGTTGTTGTTCTGTGCATTTTGCACGTGCATCAACACGGCCGTTTTTTCTCGAAATTTCACGCTTGTCAAAGTCGAATAAATAATTTCTTATTTATTTAACTTCCCCTTCTTCTAGTCCATGCCTCATACTACGAATATAACAAGTTTGTATTATGTATGTAGACTCACATGCAAAACGCTGGTCTGCAACCGGAAATTCCAGTAGATTCACGCAATTATTAAGTAAAAAGACTTGATGTCGAACGAACGATTCAGGGCTCGGGATAAATAGATTTGATCAACTTGATACTTGTTAAAAAAAAGTACACGAATATCTTATTATTTGCTCCTACAGCAAAAATTTGAAACTTTTGACACTATTTCAATTTACCTTTTTCAATACAGTTCCTTCTCCATACACTCGCACATTGACCTCGTCCAACGACTTCACGTGTTCGGCGATAATTCGAGCAATTTTTGTAGCTCGTTGGGTTTTCTTCTCGAGTTTCTGCTGATCGGTCAGCTGACTTTTACAAGAACTTTTTTTACTTTTCACTCCCATGTTTTTGTCATAACAAACACTCACCACACGTGTGAAGTAAAAGTTTATACATTTGATACGCGGGCACTTACTTCGATTTGAAACTGCCCAGTCTTGAAATAGTTATGGTGCACAAACCCATACATTTTCTCCGTACAAAAAGATAATGCGCGAGTGACAATGTCAATGTCGCTAGTTGTGGTAGTCACTCCTTCTGAGCAGATGCATGTACGAGAGCGGTTCGCGAACTGGCCGAAGCAGCGGCACATCGTGCTGAGTGTCACGGAGGTGGGTATTGCACAGCAGCTTGCACCCAACCTTACTTACTTTAACACATGCAGTGGCACTCATCTCGAGGAGCCTTGATTTTCCGAGTTCGCGAATCCCTGTATGCATAGTGTACTTCTCTGCGTGCAGCGCGCGCATTCTTGCACATACATGCACATTGTATAGAAAGAAGAGGGGAAAACGAAAGAGCCGGGCTCATCCGCTGCAGCGCAGCGCGCCCGTAGTCACATGTTTATGAGCATCCAGACGATTCAAAACGTCTGCATACTAGAGTAGATGTCCCTATTATCGATCCTGTCCCTATTATCTGAGCTATAATTACAGATACATAATTAAGAGCTTAATGTAAACGCATAAATTATTGTTTTTCTATAAATGTATTCAATAATGTAGCCTATGAAACTCTCAAAGTATAAATCACTGTACACTTTGACGTATTTAA
>JAPYYV010019359.1:0-13665 GCA_030522625.1 Copidosoma aretas
AAAAAAGGGAAAAAATGGCCAGTTTTTTGATAATTTTAGAGAGTAAAACTGGCCCCCCCCGCCCCCCCCCCCCCCCCACCCCCCCCCCCCGCCCCTTTTCGGTTTGCCCCCCCCCCCCACAGTCTTTCCACTGACCCCCCTCATTTTGCCTGTAGCCAGCACGCGTCCTTCGACGGCGCCCTGTGCCCTTTATTTTCGTTAGGTTATCCCTTACTTACCTAACAATCCGCGAACACTTAGAATTTTTTTGAGTCCAATATACTTCCCCCTCCCCACTGCCCTCCTGCCGTTTAACCATGGCCAAAGATGGCCGGCGTCACCCGAAAGACACATTCTCGCGGTCTTCCGAAAAAAGACGAATTATTCCGATTACAGACAAATTCTTTTACCCAACACCCCAACATCGTCGAGCATTGCCGAATACAACCAATTGAAGCTAAACGCGCTCCTTCACGGCCCTTCGGAATTTTCTGTTTTTCCCGCACGTCTTATTTGGCTGATGGACAGAGGCACAACAATAAAACGTGACCAATAGTAATATAACTGATGAAACAGATATCCGAACACACGCACGCTCAAGCTCAATACGATATAAAAGTAAAATATAACTTGAACACCTACAACCAATTAACTAAATGCACTCGCCCACTTACACTGTTTATTAACAGATCACTCATTTACTAAAAGTGTAAGCCGAGAAGTATATTGGGTTTCGGAATAAAGTACATGAAATAATACCCTGTATTGTACCCTAATAACACCCTATTGCAGGAATCGGGCAGAGCAACCGATTCATGCACATAATGCAAAAAAAAACAAGCTGTGTGTCAGTGGTCAAATATAGTTTGCTAGACTACAGCACAATCATGGTTTTCACACACGTATTTTTTTGCTAATAGACAGAGGCACAACAATAAACCGTGACCATTTATAATACTATAGACAAATGATGATGTAAACAGACAAGGTTTGCTGGATATCACATGCTTTTGACAACGGAGAAAACCAATTAGACTTTAGGGCAAGTAAGCTCCATATTTGTCTAACAGGAAATATGTGTTTTAATGCAATGCTTTACTACTATATCTAAAAATAACCAACTTTGTGTTGATACGGCGGACAACAAAAAACGTGACTAACAGTAATACCGAAGATAAAACAGATACTGGATAGAAGAAACGTGCACTTAAGCTCAATACTTAATTCAAATAAATCAAAACCCACGCACCTTAAACCAAATCACCAAATAAACTCGCCCGATTACAATGTTCATTAATAAATAATTCATCCACTAATTCGAAATAATGTCAAAGAAAAGCAAAAATATGAATCTCTAGCTCCTTTAACCGAATAACCCAATGTACTTCAACCTAATATCCAAAGGGAAATCAAATAATTCATTTAAAATTGTTTATTGTTTTTGATAATTGGGTTATTAGAAGAGTGGGGATATTATAATTACTTCAGAAGTAATTATAGAATCGTGTATTTTTAGTTAGTCAAGAAGAAGGTAGCAGTATTGTCGGAATAATTTTGGAAAAAAACTTGGGTACTCATGTTTAGGGGGTTCACCGGCAAATAATATGTGTAGATGTGGCTGATTACGCCGAAATTCATTCGGTAATGATCCCAGCTAAAATTTTGAAATAATAAGACGCAAGAAAAATCAAATAATACATCCATAAAACATCATATTCATAAACTAATTATAGAAAAAGATTATGTGTGTAAAACTTTGTTAAAAAAGTTTTGATAAAAGTGTAAAAATTTAGAAAATAATTATTCCGTCATTTAAAAAAGAACAAATTAATAAAATAAAATAAATAATAAATAATTTATAGAAAAGCTACAACTGAAATCTATTTTTAACGTTTTAAAATACATGTTGATTTAATTGTTTGATGGTTTATTAATGCGAATACCCAAATATTTAAACAAATTTATAAATTAACAGTAATTCAATGTTTAAATTAAAAGACAGTTACAAACTAAAATATAGAAGGTAGTGATGTATAGCTTACTAACAGAGGTAGCTCGTAAATCAAGTCACCACGGTGAACGGCTCATATCCTCGAAGTCGTGAATTTAAATCCGGTGGAAAATGGTTTTTTTTTTTTAGAAATTGAAAATTCACTTACGTTACTTATTCTTAAAGGGGGAAACATTGGAAATCATTGATTTACTTCCTTGCATAACGGTCATATAGAAGTATAACATTAATTATCTTATTTTATACATGGAATGATGCTATCAATGGTTATCTTATATAATCCCAGAGTTACCATGAAAAATACGGGGATTAGCACGCGGAGCGCTCAGGTAGCGAAGCCCTACTAGTATATATGTGTATATGTATACAGCCCCCCTCTATACGGCTACATATCGCTGCAATCGGGATGTGGCTGTAATAAGGGCTTAGCTGGGCTCCTGTTACAGCTAAGGTACGATCAGGCAAATAACGGGAGCGTTAAATTTGCATCGGTCGGTCGCTTGTTTATATGTTTTAAGTTAAAAATGTATAATTTATAATGACTATATTACAAAAGTCTACCAAAAAGCCACAGGAACTTCTTACGCCGTTTTTATAGATTTTTCTGGCTTTTTAAGTAAAAGATTCCTATACAAATATTTTTAATTACTTAATAGTCTATATTTCTATTTTATCAATTTTTGAAATAGGGCAAAATCGTATGGTTTTACAAAAACATTTTTTTGTGGTGACTTCCATTGTTCTGATTGTTTCATCATAATACAAAGTTTGGTTTATTGCACAAGTGTATATATAGTCGTATACTTTTTAATATATTTAAAGAATTTTTTAGAATTGTATAAGTTATTGCAACAACAACAAAATGTTAAGCTCACCTGTCTATATGCCTCATGGAAATTTTTAAATGTATAGACGAAATTATACGAGATATATGTTCTAATTTATGTAAACAACTGTGTAATAAAATGTTAGCTAAAGTATAGATTTAAAAGAAAAGGTATAAAAATACTTGACCTTATGAAGAGAATTACGAAATGTAAAAAATAATATTAGGATAATTTTGCAGAGAAAAGAACTAAACTTTAGGTAAGGATTTAAGGGGTGGCTGGTTGGAGTTAGACTAGGTTGAGTTGTGGCTGTAGTGTGCTGATCAAGAAATTGAAATATAAAATTGTGTTATAGCTAAATGGGGATTATGAAAGAGTCCTACAATTTTTCTCTGTTGCGGGGGGGGAGTCAAAATTAGTAAAATACTTTTTTTTTTTTTTTTTTAATCGCTTCCAAATATTGTATTATTTTGGATTAATATTTTGAAATATAAACGTACCATAGCATTTTACGTTATTATTAAACTTACGGCAGGGAATTGGTGTGTTTTTCTGCTTTTATTAAATATAAGAAATACGAAGAGCCCTAAAGAAAAATGTTTTATTTAAAGGTTTTAGCACATAATTTATCTAAAAAGTGAAAAAAATGTCTTCTGTCACCAATAGTCCGGTCGCAAATGACAAAAAATCACTGAAATCTTCTTCTTCGTTCTGTTTGAAGAACTATTGTTGGAATACAAAAATGATACTTGAAATTTATCAAAATATAGTTTACTTTATGCATAAATAGATGTCGTAAACTTTACTTGATCCGCTAAATAGTTCACGAACAATGGAATTTGCAACTAACAAAACTTTAAAGTTTTAATTTGCTCTTAAGTTTCTTAAAGGATCGTACATTACCGTATTAGATTTTACATACTAACATAATCGTATGTTTCATTGTTTAATTATGAAATTTATGATTTTATTTCAAACCAATATTTCTCATAGAAAACAATTTGAAGCCTAATTTTACATTTTTTATCTCTTAGTTTTATTATTATTAGAATATACTCTTAACATCATTAAATTGCTTGAATTTTTATGAAAATTTTTTTTAAAAGAAGTTATTGTGCGACCGATTGTTGCGGAGAAACATTTTTTTAAAACAAAACTACTGCTCATTTTGACGATCAAAATTGAGACGTTAAACAGAAGTACATTATGTTTGACGCACTATATTTTCAAGGAGTAATTTTGCAACTGCTTGTGGCTCTTTGTATTGCTTGTACGACGAATCATACACAATGTTTTCCGTACTGTTCTAAACGTTTGTTTTATTTTCCCAACATCTTTTTCCAATCAAATTTTTCTGTTACTCTGAAGAAATTAATATTAGTTGCAGCTTTTCTAAATATTAATTATTGTTTCTATAGAAATATTTTTTTTATTTTGATAATTTTGTAACTTTTAAATGAATGAATAATTCTTTATTCAATATGTACATTAAAAAAAAAAATTTTTCTAACATATTTAGAATTAAAATCTTTTTTTATAATTCGTTCATCAATACAAATTTTTATTGGCTAGTTATGTCATTTACATTGCGTATCATTCTTTCAAAAATATTTCATTGGTTAACAATTTTATTTTTACCTACTTTACATTTTTTTACATTTAATACTACCCTATGCAAGATTAGGCAGTACTACTAGATGATAATCATTATAATTTCAAGCATAATAATTTCTTCATTTATCAAATATTTAAATATTCTTTCAAACTACACTAAATTACCAATTATCCTTATTCAAACTATAATTACACTACCTTTGATACATCGCTGTGGGTTATTTATTTGACTACAGTGCACAGGGGTATTTACTAAAAAATTTGGTTTTATTTGGTATCACTGCTGTAAAAACGTATATGGGTTAGCACCATCGTAAATATTTGTACCTTTTTTTAAACTAATCATTAACTGCTATCGTTTATATTACGTATAATTGCTTAATTTGTATTTTGTTGGAATAACTAAAAAATGATTTAAATAAAAGAACAGTAACTGTATGTTATTTATATAATAACATGATTACAAATACTTGATAAAATACAATTCGATCGCAAACACGTGCATTACAATTTTAAAATATCCAATACGTGTGCATTGCGTTTGGACAAAAAAATGGATGATGTTCTGCAACTGCCTTTCTAATATTACTAATTGATCAATATTCTACGGTATATTCGTAATTATTTCATTCGTACATATATTTTTCGAGTTACCATCCGATAGCTTAGGATTTTTACTATAATACAGTAAGTGTTTAATGTGTAACTCATTAATTGCGGTAACAAATAAAAGATGTTTTTAGGTTGCTCTATAATAGGCTGTTTATAATTTGCTAACTTTAATAGGAAATATCTCCTAATATTTTAGGTTTTTGGAGGTAAATAAGGACACAGATGCAATCAGCGGGTTTTGACGTATTTAATAAACTGCCTATGACATATGAACTCCTCCCGCTGAAGCGCCCTTAAATTGTCTTTTTACATAAAGTAGAAATTGCTGCGGAATCAGCCGCATCGACTTATCTATGTGCAAAATCAGCCGATGCTAGATATATTATTTGCCAAAAAATTATAATTTAATACATTGGTTCCCAAGTTTTTTAAAACATTTTTTCATACATTAATTTTACTTTCTTCTATACTTACTACAAATACACGATTATATAATTACTAATAATATAATTATAACAACCCTACTTTCTAATAACTTAATTTGTAAAAAAACTTAATAGTTCTTACTTTAATTATTTATTTTCCTTTCGTTTATTATGTTAAATTATATTTTTTATTTTAGTTTTTAAACAATTAGATATTACTATTTTTGCTTTTCTTTGAAATAAATTAAATTAGTGGATAAATTATTTATTAATAAATATTTAATTTTTTCGAGCTAATTCGATTATATTGATTTGTTTAAGTTAGTTTTAATGTATTCGAATTAAATGTTGATGTGAAGTTCACCTTTCCCCTATCTATTGCCTTTTTTATTAGCGGTATTACTATTAGTCACATTTTTTATATTCGTCTATAGTAGAACAAAGTTGGTTATTTTTGAATGTAGTAGAAAAACATTGTATAAAAACATACGTTTCCTTTTTGGCAAATATGGAGCTTACTTGCCCTTAAATCTAATTGGATCTCTCTATTGTGAAAAGCATGTGCTATCCAGCAAACCCTGTCTGTTTACATCATGATCAAAAGTATGATACACCTATATAATAAATATAGTACACGGAAAATAGTGCTGATTATATTTTGTATCAAAATAACATTGTTTGTGATTAGGCCTCCTTAGCCAATTACATTTCAGTTATAGTTTTCTGGATTACAACCTAATATTGGTTTGCAAGTGCCTGGTTTTCTTTCCACCATTTACATGAGTTGGTTGCTCGGTCTGATTCTGGTAATAAAGTATGATTATACTACGTACGTTATCCCGAATCACAATAGACTACTCTGCTTACATTCTGAATTACTAAATAAATTATTTATTAAATTAACGGTTTGAGCGGAGAATTCCATATGTTTGTTAGGTCTTAGGTGCTTTGGCTTATTTTTTTTTAGATTCCGTATTTAGCTGAATTTCACAGGTCTTTTAGTATGTGTTCTAACAGCGTTATAACTAAATTTGCCTTTTTTTCCTGCCCTAGAAGAGCCAACTTAGTTTTTTTTGACGTTGTAGTAGAAAATTGTATTATAACAAATTTTGTCTTTTTTACTACTATGGAGCTTAGTTGTAATGAAATCATATTATTTTTGTACGCTGTCAAAAGCATGTGCTATCCGGCCAACCTTGTCTATTTACATCATAATTGAAGGTATAATACACCTTCACAGTAAGTATTATATACATAATTATATTGCTAATGATATTTTGTATTAAAAACCTTGGTATCCGATTAGGATATCTTAGCTTATGACTGTTTCGATATAGTTTGCTAGATTTCAGCACAATTATGGTTTGCAAACGCCTCCTTTCTTTTGCACCATCTGCATGAATCGGTTGCTGTGCCCCATTCCTGTAATAGGTTGTTATTGTCGCATGTACTTTATTCTGGAATCGAATAAAATATTCTGTTCATACTAATAATTAGTGAATAAATGATCTCTAAATAAACATTATAAGCGTGCGAGTCTATATTTTTGTTTGGTTGTAGGTACTTGAGTTGTATTATACATTTTTCTCGTATTGAGCTCGAGCGTACGATTCTGCCGGTATCTATTTTATAACTTTTATGACTAACGGTCACGTCTCTTCATTACATAAGTGATGCGGGAAAAATATAAAGTGCCAAGGGGTTATAATGGAGCAGCTTCGGCTGCAATCGGTTGTTTTCGGCAATGTTCGACGATGTTGGAGAACTTTTGTGTGATGGTCCGTCTGTAATCGGAATCATTCGTCTGTTTTTGGCCGAGTTTGGCGATATAGTGTCTATCAGGTGAATTCTGCCATATTCGGCTATGAAAATAGGCATCGGGTACAAATTTATAAGTTTTTAAGGAGGCCGGTCGACAAATACTGAAAAATTTCTAATTTTTTTAGGGGGGGTCTAGAAACTCTGAAAAGTTTCTCAGTGTTTGAGGGAGGAAGGGTGATGAGGGGATAAGACGGGGCACCGAAAAATTGTAAAAATTATTTTTACATGAAATCATGGAGAGAAAGATCGATTTTTTGAGGGTGGCAGAGGGGGAGTTAGGGGGGCAAAAACAAATGACAGTATTACAAAACACGTAGAAATCGAACGAATTCACCAGTGATTTTAGGGGTGATAAGGGGGGGGGGGCGGAAAAGATTTCATCCTTATCACTTTATATATATACTAAGATATATCTTACTATATATGTATATCTAAATATATTTAGTAAAATATTTTCTAGCCTCTCACGCCCTTAACCCCCCCCCCCCCCCCCCCCGCCCCCCCCCCCCCCCACACCCCCCTTCTAACCTCCTTAATTGCTCAAATACTCCATCGTTTTCTCCGTGATTTAACGTAAAAATTATTATTTTTTTTTTTTTTAGTGGCCCCTCCTCCACCTCCAACCCCCCTTGCCGCTGTCTCAAAAAATTAGAAATTTAACATGGTACTTATTTTCATAGATCCTCCGAAGATGGCCGTAGTCATCTGAAAGACATTATTTCGACGAACTCTGCAGAAAACTGACGAATTATTCCTATTACAGACGAACCTTATCACGAAATCCTTCTAACATCGTCGAACATTGTCAAAAACAACCGATTGCAACGGCAAAAAATAATTAAGATTTCAGGGCAAGTGAGCTTCATATTTATCAAAAAGAAAATGTTTGTTTTAATAAAATGTTATACTACTACGTCAAAAATAGTCAAATTTGCTCTTCTGAGGCAGGAAATAAAAAATGTCAACGTCAGTTATACCGTCGATAAAACAGATACTGATTGACACGTACATAGTAGCGTAAAACGGACTACAAATAAAATCAAATTCAAGCACTTGAGACAAAACGACCAAATAGAACTGACTGTTCAAACTGTTAATTAATGAATAATTTATTAAGTAATTCAGAATGTAAGCAGAATGATCTGTTGTGTTTTAGAATCACGTGCATAGTATGATCATACCTTATTACCGGAATCGGACAGATCAACCGACTCATGTAACTGGTGGAAATAATACCAGGCATTTGTAAACTATAATTACGTTGTAGTCCAGCAAACTGTAGCTAAAATGTAATTGGCTAAGAAGTCCCAATTAGAATAGATGAGAATGTTCGCTTGATAGCACATGCTTTTCAGTGCAGAGAAAACCAATTAGATTTTAAGGCAAGTCAGCTCTATATTTGCCTCACAGAAAACATGTGTTTTAATAGAATGTTCTACTACAACGTCTGACAATAACTAACTTTCTTCTACTTTTGCAGAAAATAAAAAAAAATGAGAAACAGTAATAACGCTAATAAAACAGATAATAGATAGGGGACCCGTACATTTTAGCTCAATATCAAATTAAAATAAATTGAAACTCACTCACCTAGAACCAAATCATAAAATTAACTCGGACGATCTCAATATTATTTACTGATTCAATGTTATTAAAAAAACCAAAAATATGAATCTCTACTGCAACTAAATAACCCAATATATTTTAACCTAATAACCGAAGGCATAACAAATAATTAAAGTCAAAACTATTCATTGTTTTTCTTAATTGAGTAACTGGAATAGTAGGGTTGTAATAAGTATTTCATAAGTAATTATAGAATCGTTCGTTTGTAGTATATATACATGAAAGTGCCAATAACGTATGAGAAATTGATTTAAAAAATTAGGAAACCAATGTATTAAGTTATCATTCTTCGGCACACAATATACATGTAGATGATGCTTTTGACCGACATGGTGGCGCAGTGATGGAGTCGCAGTTCCGTCGATCACCAAAGTCAAGCAGCACTTGGTGCGGCTAGTACTTGGATGGGTGATCGTTCGAGTCTCGTCGTTTTGCCTTTGCTGTTTTTCTTCGAGGGTCGATTAACTGTCTCTCTGTCGTTGCGGACAACGTGAGCGGGAGGTGTGCAGGAGTTCAGTCCTGGTGCCTATAGGGGCAATACACCGGGCCGTTCCGGGCCAGGTTCCCCAGAATTTTCTCCTACGGGTTTTTCCCTGGGTTCCCCTGGCCCACGGGGGGCTTCTATCCTCGGGCGAATGCGGAATGGTTGTTAGGTTTAGGTCTAGGTTTAAGTGTTTGGCACCCCCTACCCCCTTTCATCCCCCTTCCCTTCCCTCTCCTAAGTGCTAAGTGCCCTGAGTAGTGCCCTTAGAAGGAGCCGGACGTACAGCACTATAATATTTAAAAAAAAAATACTAAAAAAATATATGTAGATGCAGCTGATTGCGCCCCCAGATACAAGGATTTGGCAGATTCTGCCACAATGTATTTGGCGATTGTCCCAGCTCTTACGCGCATACTGAAATGAATTTTACAAATCTAAAGGTCGAAATTGATTTCTACTTTTTGTGAAAAGATATTTTAAGGGCGCTACGCCGCAGCGGAAGGAGTTTAGTTGGCATAGGTAGTTTATTTAATGAGTCAAAACGCGCAGATCCAAACGGTGTCCTTATTTACCTTCCCAAATTTGAAAACTTATTTTTGCTATCAAACTTTTCAAATTATAAGCAACCTACTATAGAGCCACCTAAAAATAACTTTTATTTGTTACCGTAATCAATCAGTTACTCATCAAAACAGTGACCGTATTATGGTAAAAATATTCAGCTTTTATTTGGTACATCGCAAAATATAGGTAACCCTGGAAAAATTCAAAATATTTCGTAGAGTATTAATCTAGATGAAGCATGAGCAAGGTAGTTGCAGAAGGGCCCATTGAGAGGTTCATTTATATGTATTGTTTATCTTGCATGTAAAGTGTAAATTATATATCTTTTAGATATTTTATTTTTGCTCGGTATCAAATAAAAAATTCTTTATCACTGTAAAGAAAAAGCGAGATATGAATAAACTATGTAAGCACCTACTTGTTTGTTCTAATTTGTGATTGACGTAACACACCAATTAAATGGGAAAAAGCTGCATTGGAAAATAAAAATGTTTTTAGACATTGCAAGGAAAATAGCATACCGTCATTTTTAATATTTCGATTGTTTATATTCCGCCGGGTTCGATTGTTAATATTCCGCAGGGAAAGTCCGCTCACTGATCAACTTTTAACACAGCACGGGAATATGTTGTGTTATAATTCGTCGTAGCAACAATACAAATAGCTATGAGTGGTTGTAAAATTACTCCTCGGAAAATTTAGCGCATAAACCATGATATGCTTCAGTTTCTGGTCTTTATTTTGATAAACAAAGTCACAATCATTTTTTTTTTTTTTTTTTAGGTATCTCAACTTCCATTGGTCGTACGTTGTTTTTTTGTTTTTTATTCTCAGAGAAATTCAAGAAATGCAATCCAATTAAAGCCATTGTCCAATTGTAATAAACCTAAGAGATATTGATAATGCAATTAAGCAACAAATCGTTTTTATTGCAAAATGTCGGTTTAATATAATAAAATAATAAATTTAATAATCAAATCATAAAATATATTATTATCTGAGTATGTAATTCAAATACGGTGTTTGATCTTTAAAATTTTTTTTACAACAAATTATTATTTTTAAGATTTTTAGTATCAAATTTTATTGTTCGTGAACTCTCCAGCGGATCAAGTCAAGTTTTGGACTGTTACTCGTACATAACGTAAACTATATTTTGACTTATTTTAACGATCGTAATTGTATTCTAATAATAGTTATTCAAACAGAACAAAAAAGGAATTTTTTCGTGGTTATTTATCATTTGCGACCAGACTATTAATCGGGAAAATTTTTTTTTTTTATTCGTAGATAATTTAGTGCGTTAAAACTTTCAAATAAAACATGTTGCTTTACGGCCTAGTTTTTTCTAACATTTAATGAAATCTAAAAAAAAAGACCGATCTCTAGCAGTAAGTTTATTAATAACTTAAAAGGCAATCGTACGTTTATGTTTCAAAATACTTATGTAGCATAAAACAATATTCAGAAGCGATCAAAAATATAAAAAACTTGTTAGGATTTTCCTAAAGTAATTTTGACCACCTTCCCCTCCCCGCAACCGACAAAAAATTATTTTAGTCCACCTTATTTAAGGAGGTTCGGGAGTAATAATAAAATGCAGAGATCACAATGATATTGATTTTTCTTATTAGTCTGTTATACGTAGAACTTGAATTGTTTCAATATTTGTTATAGGTCATTAGGAAAAGAATGATACAAATGAAAACGAGTGTGATAACATAGGCTCTTATGGACCGTAACTTCGATCTGTCGTTTACATGGACAAATATTTTTGGAAAATGCAAATTTATTAAAATAACCTTATCTACAAATGAAGTATAGCTTCAAGATTCAGTGAGTAAAATTTTAAGTCATGTTATAGTGCATTTTAAACAATGCCAAAACGCTGAATGTAAGGAAAATATTGAGTTCGTAGAGTGCAAGAGGAGGTGCGCAGTAAATGGGGCATGCTGCGCGGGTCGGGGGGACTCTTCGTTCCTCGCCTCGCTGAATGATACTCCCGAACCTCCTTAACATCAATTCTAAAGAAAAGCATTCATTATCAATCGGAAAAACAATATTTATCCGTTCAATAGAATTATTTTTCAATTTAATTTTTCTCTTTTTCCAAATTTTCAATTTTTTATGAAACACATAGTTGTATGGAATATTTACGTATCATAACTATTTTGCTAAATTATTTGTCGTATTCAATTTTAACCAAGCTGAATATATCTATTATCATTTTTAAAGAACTGTTAATTATGTTTTTTTCAAAAATCTTTTTTAGTTTGTATGATAAACATTATTTGAATTCTAATAATTATATGCTAAAGCAAATATGAGAACTAGAAGAATACTAATACTAAAAAGAATATTTAAAAATACATTTTATATATAATTTTTAATCTTTTTATTTGATTTCTCAAGATTTTTAACGATCATAGTAAAGAACGTCAATTGTAAATGAATTTTTTCAAATTTTATCAACTATGAGGGTTGTTTTAACATTTTACAACGTATTTACACTATCAATTGTGTGTACTGTAACACACTTTCTGTCTTATTAATGAATTTCTCAAGATTTTCATCGATTATAGTAAAAAACGTAAATTAAAAAATTTTTTTTTATAATTTAACAAGTCTTAGAGTGGTTTTAACCCCTTACAACATACCTACACCATCCATTGTGTAAACTACAATACATATTTTGTCTCTTCAATGACTTCTGAAGATGTATAACGATTATAGTAAAAAATGTCCATTTTAAATAATTTTTTTCTAATTTTATCTACTTCAAGGGTTGTTTTCACTTCTTTGAAGGAAATGCTTGGAATTCGGACCACTTTCACCATATTTTGTGTAAGATAAGCTGTAAGCTTCAAAAAAAATCATTAAGATTGGTTAATTCTTTTTGAAGATATTTTATTTCCGGAAAAAAAACCCGTTTCGTCCCACTGTGCGCCCCCTAAGGGTTAGCTTTGAACATGGCATTAGGTATAATAGAAATGAAAGAAAAACAGAATTTAAAACAAACAGTACATTTGTATACAGAATATAAATGTTGGAGGTTGGCGCGTGGAGCGCACAGGGGGCGAAGCCCCATTAGTATACATATCAATATATATATATGGGTCATTCCGGCGAAACTTGCACTATTCGCATCCAAAATTTTTGGTTTTCAAAAGTTTATTTTTTATTAATATTTTGCGTTATTTATTATCATTGTATGATCAGAAATGGATGATAAATAATTTCCAATCTGCAACTATCACAGGTACTGTTTTAGTGACTAGCCTTACACCAAGTCACTTAAAAAATGCATTTAAAAAAAAAAAAAAAAAATTTCGTATTCTTATAACAAAAATAGAGATAAAATATTCTTGGACATTTTTCTCTCAAGTCAATAGTTTTTGAGTAAAAAATACTAGAAGTTTGATAAAATATACGTATATATCCAAGTTTTCGAACTTGGAGAATTTTTTACTCGAAAATAGTTCATTTTAGAAAAAAATGTCAGGATACAATTTCTTCTTACTTTAAGCTAAAGTATACGAAAAAAAATTTTTCAGTCATAGTAATTTGATCCTGCACTGACAATTTCGTTAATTCGCCATTGCAAAACACATTTAAGTACATCACAAGCGCCGGACTAGAGTCGTATGGTTGGATTGCATCAGGCATACTGTCCCACAACATAAAAAACACCCTAACTTGGTG
>JAPYYV010019360.1:0-11882 GCA_030522625.1 Copidosoma aretas
TACCAGCATCCGAAATTCAACTTTCAAACCTGTTTTTAAATAAATAATCAGGAGTTGACACCTTTATAAAAATAAATTTCAGTAGTTTTTAGACCAGACTTTGATTTTAAAAAAGAATTACAGCTATTAGACAACCTTTTTTTCTACCGTAGACCTTTAAAGCTGTCCTTTAAAAAAAAACCGCAATAATACCCACTTTTACCCCTATAAGTGTATAATCTGCTTACATGAAAGTTTTCAAGTCAAAATATAAAAATAGATTTTGTGGAAAAAGTACCTTAACTCAGATGCCACGCAAGCAGAGCTCCCGTGCCGCTAAGGGTGTAAATGCTCCATTAATTGATCAAACGCTGAAGGTTTGAATACTGCTCTAAAATAATTTAACTAACTTTAAAGATCCTCAGACGCTCGAGTTGATTTTGTGATTCGTAGTCATCACACCGAAAAAGCATCTTTTATGTACTTGATAACCTCTTTATATCGTCTTATACGTGTAAGGTCATGCCCACCGATACAGCACTCTCCCTTTCCTACTGAGCGCCAACCTAGTACCCCCTGAGGACTAGCCTAAAGCTGATCAAGTTTCGAGTATGCACATGGCATCAATTGCACCAAGCATGGTGCTATAGACAAGCGGAATTATTTCCAGTGGTAGCACTCACGAACATGTCAGACAAGTACAGCTGAGCATTCTAACCAAGGCTGTACATACTTACTTACTTTAATCTTGGTTTAAAAAAATTTATTCAACTAAAACATACTCTAATGAGACCATTTACCTTATTTACGTCTGCTTTTTATTGACATACCGAGTCAGCATAGGTTATAGTTATACGGTCTATATATATACTATCAATAGATCCTATATATAGCTCTTTAGGCATATGAATGCATATATTAATACTAACACTTATAAGGCATACTTACTTTTTGCAGTAGCTCAAAGTTGGTAGTCTTAGACTGCCAGCTTATAGTTGCTGCGTGTAAAACCTTGCGTCCCTCGAGCTCAGAACTTTATGTAAGCCTTGTGCCTCAAGACGTGCGGCACTGTACCTATATGTATTGCACTGTAGCAGTTGAACTTTTCCTTGGGCTGTCAAAGCCCAATTTTTGACTTGTGCAGATACAAGCTCGTGGAGTATCTGACCGCAGAAAAAAATTGAGGTCCCCCACTTCAAAATTTCTTTCCGTGCACAAGTGGAAATCGCGAGCTGTATATATACACAATCAGGAGTAAGCCTCGTTAATACGCGTATCAAATGATGCAGGCTTTGTCGACTAAAGTGCTGAGAGGCAGTGGTAGAGGTTTCTATGTCATTGCGGAGGATGCTGTCAAGGCGGGCTAGAAAGTACTCTAATCTATTTTTTAAGCGAGATATATGATTAGCAGAGCCAAACGCATTGTGTACAACGCTCGTGATAAGTAAAACAATGCCTCCCATTTGTACCTCCCTTCTTATGCATTATAATATTCCAGCGTAAGGTATCCATCAGCGGATGTGTACGCGCGTATCAAGTGATGCGAGTCGCGGGCTATACGCCCACTCGCTCTCTTTTATCACAAAAACTATAAACTCAGAGCGGATCAGGTTCCAACACTATGCTTGGTCCGTCTATCTCATCAATACGGGGGTATCAAATGATGCGAGTCGCTGCAGGCTTTGTTCATTTAAGTGCTAAGATACGGTGGCAAAGGTTTCCACGTCATCGCGGAGGATGTTGTCGAGGTGGGCTAGAGAGCTAATAAGAGGCAGTGGTAAAGGTTTTTACAAACGTGTTATCGCGGAGGATGTTGTCTGGGTGCACAAAAGAGAGTGTTCTAAGAATAAGTATAAGTTTGTAAAAAAACTAATTTTATTGCATTATTAGTTGCACATCTAGGTAAGTATATTATTTTGTCGTTGCTGTTCTTTGAATAGTCAATTTTTCCAAGCTGGGCCATTCATTGCAGCACAACGCGATAAACTTCATGTATAATTTGTGCATTTAATATCAACTATACCGATTTTTTTCAAAAATTAACATTCTGCAACATCATGAATGTACATATAATAAAAGTAATTTTTACACTTTTGCATGCGTAGTGAATTATATTGATTACTTGAGCCATATAACTATTAAATAGCACGGCTTGTAGCCATTTTGTTTTCTTGAGACCTTTCGTATAAAGGACGTCATCCTCTTCGATAATAGATCTAAAAATTGTACATAAGTCCTCGTAGGGCACTTCTCTCGAGCTACAACGTAGACCATGATAGTTGTATTCTAACCAACTATTTTCCCTCTGGTTTTTAGATTAGAGCTGTACCCAATATTATCAATGCTTAAAGAGAAATACTTATGCAGTAGTATTTTATTGCAAAGGAATGATTGCCACCTATTTAAAAATAAATTCGATCAGCGTGGTCTTGCAGCCTTGAACGTCGATAACGTACTTAGTCATCTCAACGCTTGCACGATCATCAGCCAACTAACACCTACCTTGATATGTGATCACTTTATAAACAACTGCAAGTCACTGCTCTTCTCGCTTTTATCGTTTTTATCGTTATTGGATCATAGTTTGGGATTGTTAAGAAAATGTTCGGGATGGGTTGCTTGGATATAAATAAAAATTTAAATTTAACACATGTATTTATAATAGCTTAAAAAAATACCAAAAAGATTCATGGCCTATACGATTGCCGATTATTTACTTCTTTTTAATTATTTCATATTCATCTTTCTTCGGATAAGAGTAAACATTTTCAGAATAATAATTTTTACTGATTTTTGGTTGAGCTGCCTCGACACGCTTTTCTTAAAAATATTTCTGGCAATCCTTATCCTCCTTGCTCTTGCTGCTCCCCGAATTACTTAATTTACTAGAGTATGGACCCATGTTGATCGTTCAATGCTCATTAGATAAATTAAGCCTAACATTATTCTGCATTTGTTTTATAAGAAACAAAAATAGAAAAGAATACTGTTATTGCAAGGTACACTATATTTTCCATCTTCTTTGTCGAAAAAGTGCATGATAGCGTTAACATATTTAGTCTCACCGTCACTCTCAGACTCATTACCATTATTCTCAGATTCACTACAGACATTCACGATAACAGATCCAGCGATTCCATCAATGGAGGAGGTCCTTCCATTACATTTCTCCCTCTTATGAGTGTCTAGTGCCTTAAAAAAATATTAAGAGTCTAGTTCAATGAGACTTTTGACCAATAAGCAAAGCCATAATTTAATTTGGTAAGCTTTACTAAGAGCGTAAAAAAACTTGCCAAATACACCTTTTTGAGCCTCATGAGCGCCACACATTAATGCTTTCATTGAATATGCAGTTTTAAAAGAGTAAAGCAAAGGTGCCATGTAGTCTTGAACGTTAATCACAGTACGTCCCAAGATAAATTCCAAATGAGTGGCCTAACTATGACCGTAAACGTAAATTCGATATGTATTTTTTGCTACGGCACACAAGTGTTGTTTTAATCGACAAGTAGATCAATCACCTTCAAACCCGAAAAGCCCATGCCCCCGCATCGACTACCGATCGTTTTCTCAACGAACATTTTTAGGTAAGATAGAAAAATTGTGTGGGGGACGCAAAATCCAATGATTAATCACAGGTCTCATAAGAGACATTACCGCCACTTCTTTTGGTAAAAACTGTCGCGATGAGTCAACAAAACCCTGGATCTCTATCACATAATTACCCTTGAATGAATCCATTTTCGCAATTAAAGCTTTGTGTAGTAGCGCGTATCCGTCACGTTAGATAAAAAGTTATAAACTGAGCTGCGCTCTGCGATGACATTCGTTTGTATACGTTAAATTGGTTCATACTTTCTTTACCCCCTCTAAACAGCTATCAAAGCTAAAATTTTGTTTGCTGATGTCTCCGAAACATATGTGTCGTAAGTATATGACACATTCTACAATGTGAGTAGGAGCTATATATCATGATTTTCAATCGCAAGGAAGGTTTGGTAAAAGGTTATATATATATCAACAAGAAATTTTAATTTAATACATTTATCCATGATAATCATAATTTTTGGAAAAAATTGTTTTTTTTTGTATCACACATCTTCTTCTTCAGTGTCGGTGACATCATCCCACTCCATGTTGAAGTCGAAGTTTTTCATCCGTCTAATATTATGGGCAGCCCATATAGATTTATATGCACCGTTATAATGTGGGCAAGTGGTAGCCCTTGTTGGGAGATAAACGGTGGATAAGTGGATAATCACAGGACCACAATTTTTTTTTTTTTTTGTGGGACACTACACTAGGTGTTTTATAGGTTTTTTGGGTCACTGATTATGATTCCGGTTTTACTTTTGTGGGATTGGCTAACCTAACCTAAAAAATTACGAAAATTAAATATTTTAAGACTTCATTTAGTACTATAGTGGACTCAATTTCTGATACACTATTACATTTTTTGCTGAAGATATTCAGCTATGTCGTCTCTATTTTAGCCTTTCACCGTAGAAATGATCAACCTAACCTATAAATACTGTTTGTCATTAGTAAATCTTAAATACGAACACAATAGCTTGTTTGATGTGACCTTTTAATCTCCGTAGCCCTGTCGATCCAAGTACTTTATAAAACACACAAATACCTTTGTCATTAGCTTCTGGGCACGCTACCTAACCTCAAAAAATATTATAAATCGTAGAAAAAAAAGCTGAAAAACTCAATAGACAGTAAGATATACATTTAAAGATTTATTGCTATCTAGTCTGAAGCATGCTAGCCCTGCAGTCGTCAGGCCTAAGCCAGAAAAATGTTTCTTTGTGTCCCTAACCTAACGTGGAGAATATCTTATAAACTTGTTAGGTTGAATTTTATAAAATATAATATTTTATTTAATATAATTTTCAATGGCAATACCCTTTCTGCCTAAGTTTTTTTACCACATTCTCCGAGAAACAAAGTTTTTGACCCCGTAGCTTCTAATCTTAACCTCAAAAGATCGCATACATTGATGAAGTGGTATTATATAACACAGTACCATATCCATCGTTTTTGAAACATTATAGCTTACTGAAACTAATATACTTGACGCTGCAGCTACGAAATTATAACGTGTTACTACATAACCTTTGATTAAATAGTTTCAAACTTTGTTTTCTAACGTAGTATAATCGTTTTAACGTAGTACCTTTAAATGTTAAGAAATGTAATTGTCAAGCTATGTTATAATAAGTAAATTGGCAGCGTAACATGTGAGGATCTGGAATTTTTTGGTCCTCGGGCTTCATAATATCATAAATTAAAAAAAATATGTGTAAGTTTATTTAGCGTTACCTGTACTGGACCACACAGAAGTACCCCTTTCTCTTGGACTTACTTGATTGATACTAAACATCTGCTCTCAAAAAATCTTTGTCCGTAGATTGATCTTTAAATATTTAAAATAATATTTTTTGATATTTTCATGAGTTGTAAGCTGATGATAGCCGATTAGATAAAACGTATGATTTTTCGTGATAATCTTTTATTTTTTCTGTATTTTGAACATAAAACTCAATTAATTAAACACATCAAACTTTTTTCATTAAAGAAAATGAATAAGAAAATATTAATATAATTAAATATACAAATTTATGTTGATTTCGATGCGTGTCGCGTTTTCTTTGTTTCGAATGACCTACGTATTGATCTTCTTTTATGCGATCTTGACAAATCTCTTTTCAAACACCAGCAATAGTCAGCCATCATATGCTCATCCAAACACCTTGGTATCTTTTCCCCATATGCTTAAGATCTTGGTGAAATCGCTCCCCTTGTTCTTCGCTAAAGTCACCCAAATTTTCAGGGAAAAAGTCAATGTGAGAGTCTAGAAAGTGGATCGTTAAATTAATAAGACACCCCACATTTCTAAAATTGTTGACCATATATTTAACAATTTTTCTGTAATAAGCATATTTTGTATTACCAAAAAATTTCAGAGTAACCTCTTGAAAGCTCTTCCATGCAGCTTTTTCTACTGTCATTTTTTTCTCGAATTCGTCATCTTTTACAAGAGATCTGATTTGAGGACCATCGAAAATCCCTTCTTTAATCGTAGCTTCTGAAAGATTTGGAAACTTTTTAAACAGATATTTAAAAGCTTTACCATCTTTGGCCCTCATAGCTTTGACGAATTATTTAACAAGTCCAAGTTTGATATGTAGAGGCGGTAGAAGCTCTTTATAACGAGGTACCAAACTTTCTCTTCAAACATTGTTGTCACCTGGCTTCAAAGTTTTTCACAGTGGCCGGTCATTCTTGACGTAGTGCTGTTCACGTGAGCGACTATCCCACTTACAAAGAAAGCAAGGAAACTTCGTATAACCAGGTTGCTGTCCTAGTATGATCGTCATTATTTTTCGATCTCCTGCTAACTGCCACTTATGTTGACTATACTGCAACTTTTTAAGTACGAAATCCAGACTTTTATAGTTTTCTGCTAAAGTCGTTGAGTGAGCTACTGGTAACGGGGCATGAATATTTCCATTGTGAAGAAAAACAGCTTCCAAACTTCTTGTAGATGAATCAAGAAATAATCGCCATTCATGTGATTTGTAGGTAATACTTCTGAATTTACTAATTAAACCATTTATATTGTTACAGTAAACTAAGCCACCTTCTGAAGTAAAGTATCTACGAAAAGGCAAATTCTGATTCCGACAAAAAGTAACAAGAGTTTTTGGAGCTCAACAACCTTTTTCCTTGAAGCGAGTTACTAAAAGTTCAGAACTTTCTTTTGAAAGACCCAAGTCTCGTATGAGATCACTTAATTCATTCTGATCGAAATTTCTTTCATGCGTCTCATTCAAATCTGATTCTCGCTCACTAATATGGCTCACTTCCTCATCATCAGTATCTAATTTTGATACGTTTCCTTTGGAATTTTCTCTTCCATAAAAAAGAATTGGAAAAGTCACTGAACCTACATTTGGATAAGGCCATCATTTTGTTTTCCTATTATCGATTCCAGACAATCTGCACAAGCAAAAATAGCAGTCACAATCATGATCTTGAGGGTGACGCCAAAGCATGGGATAACGAAATTTTTTTGCAACATGTTCTCCTTTTTTCCATCTTATAAGACATATTTTGCATGATGAACATATGATATTTGGTGTCCATAAACAATCTGAATCACTTTGAATGGTGCCAAAACATTCCTCATGCACATTACACACGACAAGGTTAAAATTTCTTCTATTTTCTTTACATACGTACTGACCGCAAACTATGCAAATCCAATATTTTCTAGGACAACCAGACATTTTTTCCACAAAAATTTGAATGGATCTCTGGAATAATGTATTTCGTGAAAATTTTCAGCAAACACTTTATTTTATGATATAACATACAAAAAAGAAAGATTCATGTGCGATAACATTTTTTTCTCTGATACAATCTGAGTTCCCGATTACAGCAATGATATTATCTTCAAACATGAATCAATCCAATTGATTACAGTACATAAATTTTATTTCTTACATACATATTACTATCATCTACGTAGTAAAAAATAATATTTACCTCTCGTAATTTTCTTGTCAAAACGTTTTAAATTACAAACATCTCTGAGTGTTACCCGACATTTACGTTTTATAAATAAAGCAATATAGATATGTGCTACGAATAGAATTGTACTAGCTTGGTGTCGGTTTAGGTACATGGTTATTAGAAAAAACAATTATTTCATTAATTTAAGGTTTTATAACTTTTAGAAAGGTGTATGCTAATGTATTTATGTAATAAATTAATCACTGCATTTTAAATTACAATCAGTGGTCAATTTCATGAACGTCTCAGCTTAGGCACATGTATGTTAGTATCATAAATTTTTGGATAAAGTGCATGGGTTTTCGAGTGCAGATTCAATAAATAAGAAATTAACATGAAATGTGACATTAATAATTAAGTGTATAAATTTTCTATGCTAAAACAATGCATTTAATTAAAAATTGTATTGGACTTCTTTTGTTGAAATTGAATGTGTAACATGATTTACAAATTTTACTTAAAAGAAATAGAAAATTTTAAAATCTTATTCTCCATATTGGATATGCTTACCCAATTCTATCAAACTTAACTGGATCTATGTATCTTTGAATCAAGCCGATATGCTAATACAACGAGAGCGTAATATGGTGCTATTCTTTACAAACACAAAATTTGAAGTGGCACGCATAGAATGTTCGTAACCATATTCAAAAATATGTTCCTACATGCAAGAAGAACATAATTGTAAGTCTACTGCCTAGAGGTTATCTAGGATTCAGTATACGCAGCACACCTTGCGTTGAAGCAGCCAAGTTGTAGCACTGGACGTTAAGCACTGGCTGTCTAAACCCTCTGATTGAAGCCACGCTGCTAGTACAAAAAGTGGCGTGAATGTCCCTTAGGTCAGCTCTAACGTTTCATGCATGTATGTCACGACAAGCTTGAACTGACCAAAGGCAAATTTTTTCGATCATTCGAGGTTAAGTTTAGAAGCTACGGGGTAAAAAACTTTGTTTCTGGGAGAATGTGGTAAACAAATTTAGGCAGAAAGGGTATTGACATTGAAAAATAATATTTAATAAAAGAATATATTTTATAAAAAACAACTTTACAAATTTATAAGATATTATCAATGTTAGGTTAGGGACAACAAAGAAACATCTTTCTGGCTTAGGCTTGATGACTGCAGGGCTAGCAGGCTGCAGACTAGCTAGCAACAAATCTTTAAATGTATATCTTACTGTCTATTGAGTTTTTCTGCTTTTTTTTCTACGGTTCATAATATTTTTTGAGGTTAGGTAAGGTGCCCAGAAAAGGTATTTGTGTGTTTCATAAAGTACTTGGATTGACAGGGCAACGGAAATCAAAAGGTCACATCAAACAAGCTATTGGGTTTGTATTTAAGATTGACTAATGATAAACGGTATTTTTGGTTATGTTGATCATTTCTACGGTAAAAGGCTAAAAGAGAGACGATATAGCTGAATGGCTTAAGCAAAAAAGGCAATAGTGTATCAGAATTTGAATTCTCTATAGTACTAAATGTAGTCTTAAAATTTTTATATTTTAGTTATTTTTGAGGTTAGGTTAGCCAATCCCACAAAAGTAACACCGAAATGGTAATCACCAACCCAAAAGACATATAGAACACCTAGTGTAGTGTCCCGCACAAAAAAAAAATAATTGTGGTCCTGTGTAATCAGTCACATTCATAACTTAAGAATGAAACGTTCCAAGCCATGCTTTCTTTAATTCTCGCTTCATAAAAATCTTCTCAGCATCTTTACGATGCTTACGAAGCACATTACCAATTTTTGTGTAGCCGATTTCACCTGATGCCCAATCCAATCCATGATAGCAAAGCTCAAGCCATAAATGTTAATGACTATACTTTTTATTTATTTTGCACCAAGAAAATGGTGGTTTGAATAGAAATACTTCCGGCCTTTCATCTCCATCAAGCGGGAGAAGGGCTAACTCTTTGAGCACGTAATCTTTCCCACGCTTCTTGAAGCCCTGCATGTCCACTACGCACTTCATTGCAGTAAATTTTCTTATTGTCGGTTTATGTGGAGTAACAATAAAAAAATTTTGTTTAGTTTCAAAATAATTTTCTATATGATTTTATAATTTTTACCATATTTTTATTATTCCTTCGATTTTCTTTCCACCCATTCCTCAGCACGTTTCTTCTTAAATTTTGCCCACTGTACTTGTCGTCGTTCATTCTCTTCTTCTTCTTTTCTGCACAGCTGACTTTTTTCCATGATGTTTAAATGACAAATGATGTCAGTAGAGTCATGAATCAGCGTTTATATCTTCACACGAGCTTCTTAACGTCCCTATTCATCGGACTATATTAAACAACGCGATCATGTAGAATCAAGCAATACGCTGCCGTGTTAGCGGAAAAATTGTCATGAGATTCGAATTATGGATGCACATCCACTGGCGCATTTTTCAACGACTCATTTGGTATGGAGCAGTCAATAATAATCATAAGTGCAATTTCCAGAAAATCATATCTATTTAACATAATGGCGCGATCTTGACTATAATATGGATTCTGAAAATTAGCATACATATCATAAAACAAAGAATACTGATTTTTTGCTATATCAAGATTTAGATTGCTGTAAGGATAATACTGCAAATTAATATTGAGTTTGACGTTTCTAATGTTGCAATGATTCAACTTGCTAGCATTAGCATCTTTCCGATTTTTGCGGTCAGTTGGGAAGGCTAATATAACATAGTGTGGCTTTTCCAAGTAATTGGACGTCTTGACAGTCAAGATATGTTTTGATATTGTAGGCAGAAGCGGATATTCAAAGAGCTTTCAGGTTCGGAAACTCGTAGATACAGTCCTAACTTTTTGTAAATAATTAAGCAGACGAATATTGCGAGAATCTGACATTACTACATAGGGTATAAGCCATTCCAGCTTTGATATTACTACTTGAAACTCTTCACAAGTTGGTGGCTGACCTTTCACTGCGGCGGAATTTCCTTGTTAAGCAACTGCATTCAAGTCATTTCTCCATCTCGTTAGTTGTCAGAAATACATGTACGCACTCGCCCCTTTCTCTTACAAGCTAGGTGGCACCGTGCGCCCGGTACATGCATATGTAAGTGTAGCCAGTGGCAGTTCGACTATCGTCTCGTACACACCTGTCCTACATGTGACCGTCTGTTTGATTAATTAAACTAACCATAATATATAGAACTGCTCTCTAGATTTATTTCACTGCCCAACCTATTTTGCTAACAGGTTATGGGCCCTAGTCTCATTTTTCCACTGCGCGGGTAGTGAAATCTTTCTCGTTTTCCTTCTCTGTTGCTCGCTTTCTTTTTGATTTTCCGTGTCGCGTCGCCGTTATGAGTGACAGCGAGAGCAGTAGCAAGTACGAGGAAACAAGGGAGGAGTCCCGGACTGGAGGAGAGTGTCCCGAAGGGAAAAAAGGCCTGGACGGTGGTATCGCCGACACCGCTACCCCACCATCGCCGATGGACCTGTCTAAGCGAGCCGAGGTCGAGATGGAAATGGAAGAACAGGCAGAGGACGGCAAGAAAGTCGGTATGTCGTCTTATATGGGCTTGATGGTCGGCATTTTGGTCGGTCCCATCAACGTTTTTGTTGTTTATGTGTCTTCTCGTCTCTGTACGCGCACGTGCCTGCTTCTTGGAAGTGGCTAGCTGCACGTGGCGCTGGCATCGGTAGCAACGCGTCGTGAGAGGACACGGCGGGGAGACGTAGGGAGTGCTTGTGCTGGCTGTTGGTGAGTTGTTCGCGGCTGTGTCGTGCGTGCGTGTGTGAAGAGGGAGACGTCCCGATCTGCTGCGTGTGTTCGTGCGATGCTACCCGTGGCTGAGCTGCTGTCACGCGGGCACTGGCTGCTCTCTCTTTCTCTTTCGCTTGGGTAATTTTTGTGTGTGTTCGCGCTGCTTGAGGCTTGTGTTCGGCTGAGCGATCAGGCATGCATGACTGGCGTAACCCGTCGATGTGTGTGTACATGCATTGATTCGTACACGTCAATCAACCTACCTTCCTGCACTTGCGACACTGGAGAATACAAACATATATACATTGCAGGTGAGCTGCATGTCGATGAGCAGCATTATAATGTTATGTCTAAGCTGTACCTGGAGGCACTTGCTTGCAATGCTGGACATACGGAGGAGGGAATCACTGTGCGTGTAGAAAGTGAGTTATTCGTATTTGAAAGGGACGCAAAAGTTTTGACTAGGACTGGTAGGTCTTGTTTTTTTTTTCTTTTTTTTGTTCTTTATTATCTGGCTACCGTGTCTGATCAACACGTAGAGCGGGGCTAGATTTTCGTATAAACTTGTGTTCGGTCTCACGGTCTCCTGCTTAGCTC
>JAPYYV010019361.1:0-12619 GCA_030522625.1 Copidosoma aretas
CACCGCCCCCCAAGCACGGCGCCGGGCGCAAGCGAGCGCCCCGAGAAGGAAAAAAAAAAAAAGAAGGAAAAAAAAAAAAAAAAAAAAAAAAAAACACCTTCCCTCCCTCTCTCTCGTGATAGCGTGTAGGCCCCGCACCGTAAACGCACCGCTGCCGCGCCCCGGAAGGAGAGCCCCCGAGGGGGCCGGGAAACGGGCCAAGCCAGGCCGATAATTGCACTCGGAGCCCCCCCCCCCCCTATATGGGGGATTCTCCCGTAACTTGCTCAGACCGTGTCCGGGGCCAAGTGTACTCGTATACAACGTTAATAGATGTTAGCTTTCTTTGACATGTGGTCTTGGACCGAGTTATTGCCTCCTTCACCGAGAAAATTGGGAAATAGGGTCGAAATGTCAGTTCCGCGAAGTGTCCCCGTCTCAAATTTGCCCATAAACGCTCTTCCCGGTTTGAAAATTAAGGTTTGCGCCGGACTTGCGCACACGCGTTATGAACTACGGTCAATACGGATTACATTTGTACTGCAGTTGAATTGATTACCGACCGATTTGCGTAAGTAATCAGTGCGTGCATTTTGTCCCGGGATTTGTTACCTAAAGTAAACAAATGCCACCGCGATTGCCTTTCGGAGTCCTAATCTCGTAGATATCTGAGCGCTTGATTGTTCGTTTTTTGTGACGTACACAAACTTGGGTCAGTTCCCGAATCACCTTGTGCCTCCACCACTAGGTACACGTAAACAGGTAAGCTGCATTTTGTACGAGCTGTAAGAGCACTCCGAAGCTCGAAACGTCAGTTCCCGAATTTCAGTTCCGTGATCATCTAAAGTCAAAATGTATTTTATTCGAGTTTCAAGCAATGTATCGCCACAAAACTTTTTTTACGGCATTGGTGGGCAAAATTATGAGACACGTGTGTCTGCGTTTCGACCAATGGGCCGTTTTTCGGGAGATGTATCGATCAATATCGATCATGTAGTAGTCAAGTAGCAGAGTACGTTGGAAGGCCCTGACTGGGCTTAAATCGAAGCTGAAGCGAGCCCCTATCGATTAAAAAAAGATTCGTCCTATTTAGTGCGGCCGATCGAAAGTTATAGCGACTTGAGGAAAAATAACGATTTTCTCCGTAATTTCCATAAAATCTCCCGTTTGTTGATTTTCAAGGCTCACCTTTGAATCGCCGTAACCTTCGACCGGAGGCACTAAATTGAACGTAATTTTTGTTCAATCGACAGGATTTCAGCCCTCGCTTGGGCTTGGTCGGGACACGCGAAGTTCAAAAGCGGCTTGGCTACACGCATCACCGACGAACACGTTTTGTCGAACATTTGCAAAAATTGACTGACCGAAAACGTCGTACATCTGTTGGAAAAAAAAAAAAACACACTTTGTAGCGAAATCGTCCCGTGTACTTGTTTTGGACAGGATCTCGAGTAGTCATAGCAGAAAAACGATTGTTCTTTCTGTCAATCTTTTTTTAATTTTTCGGTCGTTCTGAGCGAGTTGCGGGAGGAATCACCCATGTACATGCGCTCGCTCTCCGTTCGTCCTTTTTTTTCGTTCCTTCTTGTTGCCGTGAGTGTGCGGAAAACGGGAAAAGAGGGACCACGCGTATACGTACGAGTCGTGTACAGCGTAAGCAGCAGCATCGCCGGGAAGAAGAAGCGGGTCGGCGGACGGGCATCGAGCGTATTATACATCTGGAGGGAGAGAAACGCACGCGGGGGGGGGGCCTATATAAGTAGAGGGGGAAGGGTGCGGCCGGTCCGCGGCGGCACACAGCCGAGGGGTCGCCGTCGTCGGACTATTGATTTTTTCGAAGGGCGCGCGCGGGGGTAGGCTGCACGGCGCGCGCTCTCTCCCTTTCGGCGCTCGGTGTGCGTTCGAATCACGTCGCCGGGGCTGCTCGGACGAGGAGCGACTTTTGTCGTGTACCTATGCGTGTATGCCCTGCCTGATGGTTTGTCGCAGCTTTGCACAGAGGGATCGGCGAAATTATGAGCGAGGCGTTGGTGACCTCGCGTGCAGAGGCATAGCGCACGTTGCAGAGGAGGGGCTCGTTATTTCGGAGCCTCCCCGCGAGCTTTGTTTTTTATTTCCTCGATTTGTCGTTTTCTTTCGGTCGATAGCGCTTGCCCCTTGAGTCGGGGAGAAAAACACGGGGGAATGGGACTCCGAACGCACGGGGCTGCGAAACAGAGCGGGCGTGTGTACGCGCGTGCCGGTGCATATCAATCCGGCGGTTTTTTTCGGCCGGCGCGCGTGTAAGATTCGCGCGCGCGTGTGTGTACGCGTTTGGTCGAATACGCGTATCATGCATCCCGTTCAATTTGCAAGTGGCGAGCAAATGCATGCTCGGAAGGGTAAAATAACGGGAATAACGAAAAAGTTCAATCAACGTCGGGGCAGCCGTCGCTGCGGGTTCATACCGTGGCTTTGCGCACACGTGCCCGTATTGGTGTAGTAGATTCCAGCGGGAGATTGGAGGTGCGACTGTTCTATTTCCGGCAGGAATCATGTCTGCTGCTCCCGCCTCTGGTGTATCGATTGAATTCCACCCCGCGTACCATGTGTACGCGCATCGCAGCTCTATACCTGCTCGGTTTCGTGCATTACGGTTCCATAGGTCCGCCAAAGTTTCATGCAAGTCCGTGGGTTATTTATGCATACGCACGGGGGGGCTCTATCGACGGCTGAAATGTAGATCGAGTGTTGTTCGGTGCTCTGGATGGCGTTTTTTTTTTTTTTTTTTTTTTTGTTTTTTTGGCTGCTGTTCGGGTAATGTGCGAGACGGACGGGCGGGGGTGGTTGGGTCGGTGGATATTTTTGGAAATTTCAGGATTCCGGACAGGCGCTGGTTGGCAGGGCGACGGGCGTTTTCGTGCTGAAAACAGAGGCTTCGGGGGTTGCGGCTCGGGTCGAAATGTGTTGGCTAAATTTGGCGTTTCATGAACTGGGCTGCACGTCTTGGAATATCGTACATCTTAGTTTGCTCTTGACGCTCTTTGGGGTACGAATCGAGATCAAAATGCTTTTATTATTGATGAAAGTCGTCCCTACGACGCTATAATGGGTATAAGTGTGCAACGGTTGTGCCTTATTTATACTCGAAATAAGGCCACGGAAGGGGTGGAGTGTATGTACACAGTTCGCGCTCGGGAGCATAGAGCCGTATCCGCGGGGGATTTGGAGTAAGGAGTATCACGTGACCGAAGGTGGGACGCTGAATTTAAGTGGTTGTACGTGACCCGCTTCGTGCACATTGACTTATCAAGAGTGCGGCGTGTTTTTTTCTTTCTTTTTTTTTCCAACTGGGAACAAAGAAAAATATGAGCGCACGATTGCTTTTCATTATTGATGTTTACTGTTAAACAAAATTAAGGTCGGACGCTAAAATTTTTGTTTTTCGAAATATTATATGTGGTAGTTTCTTCAATCGTTTCAAAATTAAAATAATTTTTCTGTCTTTTTAATGATACATTGATTAGTAATATTTAATGGTTGGTTAGCTAAAGAATAAGTATTTTTTTTTATTATCACTAACCACCGGTGCGATTATCTTTTTACAACCACAATCGACTGAAGTTTGTCGTTGCTAATTTCTTAAAAAATTTAAATTTCTAAAACTGATTAAATAAAGTATGTATCGATCAAAATTGGAAGGTACAAATCGTCTTCAAGGGAGAGCGTTGAAGTCACAACCTTTGAGGTAACAAATTGACGCAAGTGCACTAAAATTACCCTTTTTTGAAAGATGCGAGTGCCCGAGATCACTCTGGATACTTTATGCAATTATCAGATTAAAGATTAAGCAGCAAAACAATTATCCTCCTACTTTTGATTAAAAAAAAAAGTAATTTGGCTAATGCCACGTAGCCGCCGTCTTTTTACATACACCACACGCTTACTATGGAACTATGAAAGAACGCAATATATCGCATTAGTAATAATTCAACTGCTACGCTCTGAAATATGTATAGCAATGGATGTTAAAAAAATATCAATCCCGTTGCCCCGATGACGAAAAGCCACTGTAATAATTATTTGTCATCGGAGAACAGAAAAAAGGGCGAGTCTTGTTGAAACAGTGTGTGCTCAAAACCAGGAAGGAAGGGGGTTAAGCGCTCGCCTGTACTTGCGATAAAATTACAGAGCACGTTATATATTCGGTCTCGGATAAAAATCGCGTTTTTCCCTTCGCCCCCCTTTGTGTATGTACACGTACCCACACACACACACATACACATGTGCATTTAATAATACGTGAATGTATATACGGGTGTACTGCATGTGTGCACTATGAAACGAGAAACTGCGGGAGGGAAGGATCTTTTCTTGCTCGATTAATCCCCTATAGCGTGTGTGCCGGAGTTTTGTACACCTATACATATGGGTAAGTATATAGCGCGGATCTAACATTAAATTCAATACTTGTTTATCGTCCCCTTCGACCCCCGACGAAAGACCGTTGCAATTCTTATGCAAATACAAATTCAAAAGCCTTCTTTTTTGTCCGTGGTGGGGATGTAATTTGTGCTTCTCAAATTTGAAACATTATAAATACGACTATTTCAAAATTAAAATATGTGCATGCTGCAAGGTAAACTGTGAACTTTATTTTTCATGAAGAAATAGTTTTCACCAGTACTACACGAAAAAAAATGTTTGCTTGTAAAAAAGGATGCTTTACCGTTATTCGTTCTTTAATACTCGTGTAAAGTTTAGTCAAAATGTGCGACGTATTACTTGCTGTTATAGTGTTTTTTTTTTTTTTTTGTGATATCTAACATTTATGAGAAATAATTCTTTCATGGTTGCAAACCGAATATTGAATTACACGAATGATGCGAGGAAATAAACCTACTGTATTAGATAACATAAAATATGTTTGATCTTTAGCACCACTTCTTTACCGTAATTTTCGTTGCCTAAAACACCCCTCTAAGTTCTACCATTTAAAATTCATCACATTCAAACTGAAATATTTTCTCCACTCCGTATATATAATTCAGATCTGCGAGTGTCAACTATAGATGGTATACACTATATACCGTGTAATTTTTTTTTTCGACACCACAACACACATATTACATCATCACGTCGTAAAATACATCGATTCCACTCGCAAACACACACCCACACACGTTGAAATTCGAAATCGCCGGCTGTTGACTCTCACACGTATGATACAACAGAATCAGCAGCAGCAGCAACGTGCAGTACAGCGCGCACCAACTCTTGTCGATTTCGCAAAATATCCCCGTTCGAATGACCAATCGCTCGACCAATCGTATATTAATACCCGGCTCTCGCGCCCCGATCGATAGCCGTGAATATTCATCATCATTTCCGCCGATGAAGAACAATACGCGCAGGTACATCCGACGGGTACATCAACAAACAACGTATTGGCCTTGCCCGAAAATTAAAAAAAAAAAAAAGAGAGAGAAAATAAAACCCGCCGTTCTCGGGAGCCATCGTGCATTTTTAAAGACCTGCGGCTCTCTCGGCAGCGGCGGCGACAAGTCCGCTGCATATATATATATATATATATTCGGCTACACTCGAACGGGTTAGCTTGAAAAATTGATGCCCCGGCTCTCTCTTGCTGCTCCTGCTGCACCGCAGCCCAGGTGAGCCCATACACACTTAATGTATAGGAAGCACTGCACCTATGTACAGCCGCGAAAAGGGCCAGCGTATGGTGTGCCTCTGTGTATAATATATAATGTACAATGTTCGATTAATACAGCGCGTCCGATTCACGCGGACGGCTTCTCTCTTCATGCGCACGAAAAGGGGGGAGAGAAGCGGAAGCGGCCGGTGCGCCCCATCGGGTGTATCACCGGAGGAGGAGGTGGGCGGGGGGAGGACTACCGGGACGACGCGGCGCACGCGACCGGGGACGACTGGAATACTGATAGCGGCCCGTTATGAACGTCGTGGCGGAGGACAATGGGTGCGTCGCGTGCGCAGGGGAGATGGCGAGGGGAGTTGCGTAAGGTATTCTGCGAAAGGAAGGGGCTTGGTTGATTTTTGTGAGGGTTTTGTTTTTTCGGTGGGGGGCGGGGGAAGAAGGTTGCGAATAGGGAACTTGCGTGCAGCAGGCAGGATTCAGTCAACTAATATTTTCCATTGCTGGAGTAATCTCTGTTGAATAAATGTCGAAGATGATATTGCCAATAAATAACGAGTAAATTAGGCAATAAATTATTTCCTGAGGGTGTTAACCAAGCTCTTATTCGAATCGATATCACGTGACTATGACGTCAGTTCTTCTGATTTTTTAGGGGTTTATTGCCTTAAAGTTTCGTGACGTAAAACATTGAGTTGAGACATAATTTTACCACATTTGAATACGCTTTGTCTGAAACAAGTTACCGAGCTTATAACTTAGAAATATTTTAATGTAAAAGACCAGAATTATTCACGCAACGTCAGGAAATCTACCGAAATTGACTTTAACACGACATGAGGTTATATTACTCCCAATGAGTGCTACATAACCATATAGTGATTCGTGGTGTTAAAGATATTAAGGTTAGTTCGGACTGTTGCTCACCTTTGAAAACCGAACAAACCCTGGAATATCATGGGAAAAACTTACGTTATATCACGTGATGTCGGTTTGAATATGACTTGAAGTTTCAATTAATTATTGTAAATTTATTACACCATCAAAAATAACTGTTTCACATGCGCATTCATCGTACGATTTACCACTGAAAAAATAATAATTGAGAAAACATGCAAGTTCTCTATTGTATTTTTTTTTTTTTTTTTTTTTTTATCTCATTTGCAAGTGCACAGAGGGCTTGTTGATGCTTTCGATCGGTAAGAGTGCGATGGGAGGATTTTTTGTTGGGATCGACCTTTTTTCCGTTGAACTAGTGGCAATTACTTATTTAATCCCAACTTTTATGTATAAAATGCGAGGATATCACTTTCATCGTAATTACGAACAAACATCCACTTTGCCGATAAACGACTTTTCCGGTTCAATCGATGATGTTGAATCGCCGGTGAATTCAAGATTGCGACCTAATTTGATTAATACGTCATCTGGTCAAAATTTAACTAGTCAGTAAGTACTTGGATGGCAACTTGGAAAGCCATTCGGTCGGAGAATGATGGATCGTGACCAAAATGACGTATAAAGATCAAGCGTTGGTCTTGTAGTGTTTTTTCATTTACCTTTTGTAAAATAAATTTGAACAACATCGCTTTTCTAACTGCATTATTCAAAAAAGCAATTTCCTTGATAACGTAAATTAATATTGTGTCTCACGAATCGGGTTTATATATCACATCCTGTTAATAACTGTACCAGACATTCCGATATCAACGGAACTGCACCGCACTCGGTGAATTTTGATTAACAATTCATATACTTTGAATCTTCACACCTACAATACCATCTATTTACGTGACATGAGAGTATCGCATTTAAAAACATCGGGTAACGGAGCTGTAACGGGTGCGCACCCGACCAGCAGAGACAATTTTTGCATCTTTATAGATTGAGAATAGGCTATGGATAACTTTGGATACTGCGTTAGTAACTTGTATAATTTAAAGTACTGGCACTGGCAAGTTCAAAGTTAAATAATAATCTTTATGGTGCTAATTTTCGAGCTAATTTTTTGTTCCGATCCCTTGTGTTTTTATAATATTTTGTATTGAACGCACATAACGAAAAAGATCCACATACTTGCCCATGTTGAAAGGTCAACTTTTAAGTGGTTTTTTTGTGAAAATTTATGTAGTAAAAGGATTTGAAATTCAAGGCAGAGGTTTGTTCCATCCTAAAGATCAACCTATCCAAGTTTAAGTTCACATCTCCAGTTTTTTTTTCACCGAAGAGCCACTTTATCGACACTTTGCCAACGAACAAGCATCATCACGCAAAATGTCGACAGTTAAAACGCACCTCTCAAGATAAACTCCAAACAAGGTCATTTTGCCCCCGGTTTTCCATACCTATTTAATATTTAATGGCTCAATAGACTTGTTGTTGTTGTTGCTGTTGGCGGCACCGTAGGTCAACACACGTTACAACCACACGGGCCAGCGCGCAAAATCGAGGATCCAATTGTATACTCTCCCCGCGGCCGTCCGCCTCGATTTTAACGTGCACCGCACGCTCATTATACACACACAGCCTGCAGGATATTTCGCGAACCATCACTTATCATCCATGCAAATTTCACCAAGGTAAACACACACTGCTCGATATAGAAAGGTCTTTGGGTATACTTTTTTTTTCTCCTCGATGCTCCAAGATCATGGTGATTCAGCGTATAAGTTCGTGCTTTGGGTAACATTATATACATGTATTCTTGTCTGAAAAGTTTGGCGGGCGGACAATGACCTCGTTTCAAACGATCCTGTCGACGGAAAAGGATAGAGCGCTTTCGAAGCCTTCCAGATGCCATCGAGCGCAGTCTATTACCGTCACCAATGCCCAAATTGACTCGGTCGCGTTTAACGAATGACCAAAAAAACATCTTATACGCTTACAACGATCAGCAAACCCTGGATAAAAAACACACCTATTCAGAAAGCTGTACTCGAGGCGTAACCGCCGCGACGTACGATTTTCGAAACAAAAACAGAACCACCGAATACGAAAGAGGAAGAAGAAGCCGGAGGATGAAAGAGAGCTCTCCGAGAGTCCTTTCGACTGCGGGAGTCGAGGAAAATATATGTATTTCCCCGCTCTCACGCACACGGGAGTGGCGGACGAGGGGGTGCCCGTACGCGATAGAGCCTCCCTCTCTATCTCCCGTTCAAAGGGGCTCTTGTACTTTGCCACTCTGGGGCATGAAAAGTTATATAGAGCGCGTGTATATATGATACACGCACCACCGTCGTGTCTAGGTACACGACCCGAATTTCTCACAGTTGGTTTTCAACGCCGCTGTACTTGAGTACTGAAGCTGTGTGCGCGTGTTTTGTAAAAGATTATCTACAAACGTGAGTACCATGTATGTATACACGTGTGCGGTATTAAGTGGTGGGTTCCAAAGCGAGGTATCATCATTGGATAAGGGCTCTCTCGAGGCGCTTGCGATGGATGTGGCAAACCGGGTCGTGGAGGATAAAGGATGCGCTGATTATTTTTTTCGATGTATCCACATCTGTTTTTGTTGAAGAGCTGGGTGAGAGTCAGCCGTAATATAAGATATGTAAACAATCATGAAACCCGGTACGATGAAAATAATGCTTTGGGCAGGGGCTCGTCGTACTATTTTACAGGGATGGCAGTTACCGGCAGTTACCTAAGCGGAAGTGCTCACGAAAAATATCATATTAAGAACTCGTATTTGATTGCAATGAAATAGGCCATGATGTACAAACAAGTGTTGATGTATTTTAAAAATTTTCACACCTTAGTTGTTTGATATAATATAAAATTAATCATTTGCAATTTATTCCGCTACTCGATTGCGCGAACAATTCGTGAACATGTTTCATAATTCATTTTCCAAAATTGTAAGGATTTATTAATCTCAACGGAATCCCAGATCGACCGATTCTATCGGAACTGAACAATCGGGACATATACATCGTCAATGCGTTCCAAATGTAAAAACAACAACGTAATACAGTGGGTCATGTGACCGATATTTTCAAGTTTAGGGACACATGGGCCGTAATGCCAATGGTTGATGAAAAATTCTCATCAACTTATTTAGCATATTCAACAGTATTTGTGATTTATACCATGAGAATGATCAATCGAGACTAATTTATATTATTCTATGCGACCAAACCTTTTACTTTCGATTTTACTCATTAGCACACAGTTCCCTCATCATCGCAGATGTCAATTCCGAATAAAAAAAAAAAGAGCCACCCTGCACCCAAACATTCGCCCAACACGAATCATCCAGCCGTCCTCGCACACGCTGGACGGAATAAAAAATCTCTCTCACGCACGATGCACCCTTTTTTCCCATTCTCCCGGTAATAGTTTCGTTCATTTTCACTATATTTAAACCCTTGTCTCTCCAAGAGACGACGAGCGTGAGGGGAAAGGCGACGACAAATATGGTGCGGACGGTCTCCCGCGCCGCTTTGAACGCACACGATGCCACCGCGGCCGCCGTGGCACGAATAGGGGCATTCGTGTGTGCTTATAAATATACTGTATTTCCGTCAGTGACAACGTTGTAAGTACATACATACTCGGGCTCTCTCTCTTTTTCTCAGCTGCTCTTTTTTCCCCTCGTTTTCTGTGCGTCTGCTTTTTCGCTCGGTATTAACCAATGTAACGCTGGAGGACTGGTGGTGCTACAACTATAATCACTGCTCTGTTATACACCTGCATCCCCTTGGAGTGAAGCATCTTCTCTCGTATATATTCGTATACTTACTGCTTGTGAGTACATATTATTATTTATGTATATTGTACATGGTAATATATGGGTGTGGGGGGGGGGGGGGGGGGGGGGGTGGGGAAAAACACGGCGGGGAGAAAGGGGGGGGAGGGGGGGGGGGGAGAAAAAAATGGTGTATACAGAGCTAAGATATACACTGAACACGTACGTGAGGGATTACACGTGTGATATGGCAAGGATTAGGGTCTGTGATCGGTTTCTGTTCTACTGCTGCTGCTGCTGCTGCTGCTGCTGCTGCTGTGCAGGAAGTGGAGGCGAGGAATTGGGCACGTTTGCATTTATGTATGAATGTACGGGTGTACACGTGCAGGGATTAGTGCGCTTCGATTTTATGGCTCTCATGTATACCTTATATGCTACTCGTAAATTTTTCTTCGAGATTGTAACGGTACTTACGTGTGTTGACTCAAGGACTCGAGGAGTACAGCTGATATAATATATATTTCGAGATATATTTCCTTTATCCTGCCTGAATATATTATAACTACTACTTTTTTGAGGTTTAACGCTTCCCATAATCTTTCAATTTGATTTTGCTTACTTTAAGTACGATTCAGGAACGATTTTTAGAAAAAAATTTTTTTTTTTCTTTCTTTTTTTGATGAATTTCCAATGGTAAATAAAAATGATATGCTATAACGTTCAGAATATTGTAATGCACAATACAAATATATTACTGTTACAGTCTAATCGAGTCTAATTCGTGGATTTTAGTTGTTTTCAGAAAAGACGACTCGATGTAATATTTCGTGGTTTGGATTATTTTTTAACGGACACAGAAATTTTTGTGTTCCAGGGAAAGTTTGAAGTTAATTCTACTCTTGTACGGTAAACAAATTTTTAAAAAATGACAAAGATTACATTCCGATGACAATTCATTCCGAGAAAGACTTTTAAGAGAATGATTACCACAAAGAAATACCACGCAAAATTTTTTATTCAATAGCAGGTACTATCGAACTTTTCTATTGTCCTCTAGTCCTATAGTCCTCAATATCAACGTCCATGCTGCTCGGTCCACCACACCTGCTCGTGGTCAAGCAGCCACATGCCATGGCCGTTGCCCACAACCTTTGCACGAGGTCCAGCAAACTGCTGTCCCTGACACTGATTTCACTTTGACTTTGTTCAAAATCGACCTGCCTTCGCCAAAGCTATCTCTCTACGTATACTTGTCATCATACCTGACTTTTAGAGCCCCATACTTCCGCACGGTTTCATTTCGGGCCACACAATCCTGCTCTGTCACTTCCTGATCTCGCTCGTAAATTTTAACAACATTTAGCACGGTCTCGGCGTACATCAAGTCTTATCTCTTTTTACGGCACCTTCTATAACGATGGATTCAAAGTAGCCGCACTTCCAGCCCTTCCTTAGGTCAAGGATTGAAAAACTCTTTTGCGCGCCGGCGGTTAGAAAGTTAATATTCCCAACCTCTGGGGCTTGTAAAATCGTACGCGCAGTCACGGGAACGGAGGTGAAGAATGCTCAGATCGTGCGGATGGCACCCTCGACTTATTCGTCTCGATCGACAACACACGTGGGATATCTGGGGTGAGCGGCAAGCCAGCAGTGACTTGAAAAATCAGAAATTGCCCTTCGCACATTTCCGAATATAGACCGTGTAACCTATACTGATTGAGCAATCAGATTACTGTTGTTATCTACAGGGGTACATGACCTAGTTTCAAGGGTACTTATGGAGTATAGAATTTGGTATTTGTTGGTATAATGTATATTAGGTATCACTGCTAGGATTTAACTGCTGGATTCATGTTCATTGACATTTCTTTGCTTTCCGGTCCCAGGTGCATGATATACTATTTCCAGTTTTTCTCAGTTTTATTTTCGCGGAACAACTATTGCCGGCATCCCGAGTTTTTGCAAACTCAGACAATTCAATTGATAATCGTACCAATAAGGCTAAGCACGTCTTCCTTCCGAACTGTACTTATTGGCTCTGTGCAAATCATGATGCGCCCTCTGTAGGTTGAGACGGCTCAACTTTGTCGGAAGCATACATAGCTGTACTAAGCAGGATAGACTAACCGCTAACACCTTAGAGCATGTACTACTGGAGACAGCATTCAGTAAGAAAAAGCTGTCGCGAGGCTGGAGAACCCGAACAGAAATAGTACCTTGGCTGTAACGGGGGCCTAGCTAGGCAGCTATTGTGCCTAGCTAGGTCCCCGTTACAGCCAAGGTACGATTTCTGATCG
>JAPYYV010019368.1:0-19810 GCA_030522625.1 Copidosoma aretas
GTCCTAATATTCACTCTCTTCCTCTTGCCTGCCTCGACAACATGATGATTCGTCTAAATTTTGCAACCTTCTCTCATTCGCTCTCTTGCCAGCCTCGACAACATCCTCCGCCATAATGTAGAAACCATTATCATCGCCTCTCAGCACTTGAGTCTACAAAGCCCCGACAAAGCCTCGACTTGCGTCATTCAATACCCCCCCCCCCCCCTGTATTGATAAGATGGACGAGGCATAGTATTACTTGCACCAGGCATTACACAACGTCCTCACGCTTGCCTCAGATAAGTGTAAAAAGTAATACACTTGAGAGAGCAAGCGCATCATATTTCTTAGGAGTGTCTCTCGGGCGTGTTTAATGATGATTATGCAGCTGTATTAACAAATGTTTGGACCTCGGACTTCACGCATGCGGGTAGGGCAGATACCATAGGCCGATAATGTAGCTTATCTACTTACCTTCAGTTTGCGCGATTAGGAATCCGGAGGGAGCCCTTGCTAAAGCACGGGCTCAATCACACATGGGGATCCGGAGTATGGCTGTCGGAGTAGGCAGGCGGAAGTAAGGCTGCTTAATGCAATAGTAAGCGTTTGCTCGTCTAATAGCACGAGGTTGACCACGGTCGATAATACTGCCTGTTGATCATGAGTTGAGCCGGTACAGTAGGACTAATCCGGCACTAATATGGGAACCTGAGTAGCTCGTACTGTATTACGGGGAACCCTGGCTGCTAGGTAGGGGTAATCCGGCACTGTTAGGGCTGCCAGAAAACTGCGCTAGAACCGGCCTAGCTACACTACTTACGATCACAGAATTTCTCTCAATAACACGTCTATTCTTATTTACAAAGACGAGTACACAATGGTCCAGGCGCTATCTATGTCGCCATGTCGCTACGCTTGAATATGCATATACACCTGCGCTCTTACACACCCTGGCTTCTGCGACGTTTGCAAAGCTCCTACGGGGTCTGGGTACTATTATTTGCTACGCTCGAGTACACACGTACCACATCCAACCCAACGACACATACATACACCTTCTCCACTTACATAAACTTCCATCAACACATGCATATCCACACATTTACGCACTGCCGATCTCACAAAAACGCTTGTACCACACTCATCGAATTCTCTTATTACACGCATACATACACACCTACTATCACACCATCGACTTCGAGGTCACCACGACGCAGCTCTTCCATGAGAACAACACTCGACAGCATAGCCTTCGAGGTTCACGCACACGAGCTCACTCTACACGGACAACGAGTACACACTGAATACATACGCACTCGACGAAATCCTACCGCTCCGTACGGCTGTCTGCCGAGACTCGAACGTGCTCGCTACGTGGTCCTACCGCAATGGCCTGTCGGCCACATGCCGACTACCGAGGTTCAGACTCACGCACCTCGACGTTCTATTGCAATATGTAGACGGTCCCGATGCTGCCTTCCAGATACTTGGACCCGCACATTTACTCGAAACGCTTACAAAGTCCTACCGCAAGGGATAGTCGGCCACACGCTGACAGCCGGAGATTCGGGCTGAAGAGAAGAAGAAGAGAAACAAACTCTAACGCTCCTCGAAAATCTGCGTATTGCAAAATCGTCTGCTCTTCCCGGCGACTGCACTCGCCTCACGCTTTCTCTCTCTCTCTCTCTCTCTCTCTCTCTCTCTCTCTCTCTCTCTCTCCCTCCCTCCCCCCCCCCCCCCCCCCCCCCCCCCCCCCCCCCCAACGAACGCGATCACCTATCACCTTCAGAAATATCCGCAGCACACTTAAACTACAGAACACACACCCAGCATACTCAACACGACTCTCGACACCATGCTTGATTTCCTCGAACCCCTCCCCTATCGCGCACTTCCTCAACACAGCACAAAAAAAAAGGAATCTCTCGAACAACTAGGCTCTTGCATACCCACCTGCTCCTTTGCTCAACTAACCATTTTCGGTCGCCACCTATACACGCTTCACGCACACCTACACACGCACCCGCACGCGACTTTTTAACAAGCCGCACTGGCTACTTACACGGCGCTACTGCCTGGAAACGAGTCCCGTCCTCGGTGACCTTGACCTCGTCCTCTGGCTCGCTTCCTAGCTCGACTGCCACCCGGGCTCCTTGTGCCCCTCGGCCGCTGAAGCACGGCAGCTGACGGCAGGTGTCGGTCAGTAGACATCGTGGGCCACGGGACGATGGACGGCAGCTGGAGGCAAGATGGCGATGCAGCAGGGCAGCAGGAAACGCAGACGTGGCAAGGACTCGTTACTCGCAGTTCGGCAGCCAGCGGAGAAGTCCCGCGATGAGTCGGCCTGATGGCTCGCGTAGGCTCGGTGGCCGCTCGGTGTCGTTTTTTTCTCTCTCTCTCTCTTTCTCTCATACTCTACACCGTTAACATTCGACTTGATCTCGTCTCCACTTACACACATGCGCATACAAACTCATACTTATCCTGGCGCTGTACAATGTGAATACGGCACTATATAATAGCACTCGTAATTACAAATAAAATTAGCAAAATACTCTAAATACATTCGGCAATTCTAGATAAAAATACATATATGTAAATACTGAACACGCTGTCAGTTACAACACTTATTTAAACTAGTCTTTCAGTTAACTCTAAACGCTTATATCTTCCGATCTTCTTATATTCTCTCGCATGAAATAAATAAACAGACCCGGGTAAATAATTAATCAAAATAGATTGTTAATATAAAAAAAGGTTTTCCAAGTGTGATTGTGGCGCTTATGGCAAAAAGAGAAAAATGACTTTGTCATAAAATGGTGGTTAGAGAGTTTAAGGGCAATTTATAGAAACAGTGGAGGAGGAGTTGGGCGCACTAACTCCCTATTAACAAGGGCACAAAAGTATTAAATTTTTTCCTGCCGGGGTATTCTGACGAGTTTTGCCCCTCATAAAACGAGGTGCCGGAGCTGTCAGTATATAAGCCGTTCAAGCAAGTATGAACATTAGGTCTGATGTTACCACTAGAAGTATACCTTTTAAAGAGATATTTTACGATCACATAAGGGAATCTGGCAACACGCTCAAGAGAAAGGCCAAGGCAAAATTAGATAAGCTTATGGAAGGTTTGGGATATAAATTCAGTCGGTTCAATGCGTCAATTCAATCGCAGCTTCAAAAAAAAAAAACGAACCAAAGACGAGTGTTTCATCACAGAAGAAGAAGAAGAAGGAGAAGAAGAAGAAGAAGAAGAAGAAGAAGAAGAGAAGAAGGGGAAAAAGAGAAAAACCGCTACAGATGTTGATTACAGATAAATAATGAATATGGCTTTCCAGCATAGCCACTCGTGTAAGTGTTCAAAGCCCAAGCTTCTATTGTTTAATATTCCACTGACGCAAACAATCATGGGAAGATAGCACTGGGTCCAGTATAAAACTGATATTATCACTAACATAAGATTCATCCATCGGATTTGTCGTACCAGGCAATGGCAAAGAATACATTGATCTTGAACGTACGATGCTAAGTCTACTTGTCAAATTAAGTGTCAATAAAGATAAAGTACCAAATGCTGATCGATTGGATGAAGTCACAAAAGCAAGGCCAATAAATAATTTTATGCATTCGCTGTTTAATCAGGTCGATGTATTCTTTAATTGGAAATGTAGATTACCAACAAACAATGCCTACGCTTACAGAGCGTACCTGGAAACTTCGTTGAATTACGGGCCTGCTGCAAAATTATTGCATTTAACGCCTGCTTTTGGTATGACGACACAGTGTAGTTAGTAAAATCTCATGACGCTTTTTCTCTCATAGACACCTTAAATTTGGTTTTTGTACACATCGAGAAAGTTAATCTTTGAGTAAGACAAGTTAAAATAAGTCCATCCGTTTGGCCTGCTCATGTTAAAGCACTGTCAAAGAGTACAGCAAAATACGTACTTTCGTGAGTCAAGGTTACAGCTTTGACGACGTACAGTGATATTCATGGCAATACTTTACATAGTATGGTGTTGGGGCAATTGCCAAAACCAATCATTGTCGGTTTTGTAAAAAACCAAGCTTATATCGGCACACGGTTGGAAATTTCGACCTTTTTTTATCAAAACCTAATATCTCAAGAACGAAAATAGATAGCCGAAGAATTATTTTTGAAGCCACTATACCATTTGATAAAGAATAGGAAAAAAATATTTATATTCTTGTAAAGATGTTTTCTAACCTCAAAAATTGGCCTGAAATTCTAATTTTTTTACGGAAATTCAGTAAAACCCCACACAGCATGAAATTTTTTCGTCAGGTTTGTGGAAGCTTTCGGTGAAAGGTTGAAATTTTTTGAAAATATTTTCTGAAATATTCCTGAAATGTAAAAATGTCCGCGACAAATCAGCTACAGGAATATTTCTTGAAAGCTTTGTAAGATGTTTTGTGTTGGAGAAAGAAAAATTAATTTGGAAATATTTCAAAATAATTTCCAGAAATAGTTTAAAATTGTTTCTAGTCCATTTATTTTAAATATTACCAGAAATATTTCTCAAATATATTTGGCAAGTTATCTTTAAATTTCATTAATTTTACAAGAAATACATTTTTTCAACTGTATTTATCACATGTTCTATATATCTTTGGTAAATTTAAAGCATTTTTATAATATTTTTCATAACTGTTGACATTAAATTTTTAAACACCAGATAGTAAAAATGATTGCAGGAATTATTTACTATTATAAAAAATAAAATATAATATTTATTTAGCGAACTAATTCTAAAGGTTCATGGATGTAGCTTTTTTATAATTATAGCATTTTTGTTTTGTATTTATATGTTATGTATTATCACGAAAAATCAGTAAATCGGTTAAAAAAGTTTTGTACCTCAAAATTTAGCTGAAAAAGAAGGTTTTTTCAATACTCTTACACATACCACACTATACTGTATTTAATTTCACCCTTAAAATTACTCGACATAATCAAAAACAACATAAAATCGCACGAAATGACACTTTGTTAACTCAGAAATTCGTAGCTCCAGAAAATATTCAGCTAGCATTAAGATTCTGTTTGCAGCCTCGTAGTTAGTTATTGAAGAACACGAAAAAATGTAATTACTCATGGAAAGCTGTTTTCCAACCTTGAATAACTGCCCAAAATTTCGATTTTCTCATCAAAAATCTGTAAAACGGGCGAAAAAAATATGACTTATAAAATTCAGACACAAAAAATCATTTCTTTAATACTATTGCACCCAATTTATTATAAGGTGTTGAATTTTTTCCTTAAAATTCCCCGGTTTAACCTAAAATAACCTAAAAACCCCAAAAAAGCGATTTCGATTTAGACATTAGATTGTAGATACAAAACATGTTCAGCCAGTATTGAAATTTGATTCGGGCATGTAGGTTACTTATCAAAAAATTCAGAAAAATCATAATTTTTTGTAAAGCTGTTTTCTAACCTCAAAAAGATTCATTAATCTCTAATTTTGTCGCGAAAAATTAGTAAAACAGTCAAAAACGTTAATAATTACAAAATTTAGACAAGAAAATATATTTTTTTTAAACTACCCACAACGCATTATACTCTGTTTTATTACACCCTTAAAATAACTCTCCATAACCGAAGACGAACTAAAAAGGCTGAATATGCAGTTGTGTTTTATTCATTAATTTGTACCTCCGAAATATGTTTAGCTAGCATTACAGTTATTTTGCAGCCTCGTGGTTACTTGTAGGCGAACAGCGAGAAATTACAGAAATACGAATAAATAATATTTTTGTACAGGGAAACAAACATAGCATTATCACCGTTTTTAGGTTTTATTAGGTTATGTCAAGTAATTGTAAGAACGAGACTAAACAGAGTATAATGTGTCGTAAAAAAAACTTTTTTTACCTGAATTATGTAATTTATAACTTGTTTAACCATTTTACTGAGCTTGTAAAAAAAAAAAAATTTTTGGGAAATTTTCTGAGGTTAGAAAACAGCTATACATAAATAACTTTAATTTTTCTGTATTTATTTATAAGAATTGTAATGTTAGCTAATCATATTTTGTATCTACAAATAATTGAACCAATCAAAATCACATATTTGGCCTTTTTATGTTGTCTTAGGTTATGGCGAGTTATTTTAAGGGTAGAATTAAACACAATATATTGCGTTGTGTGCCATAGTATGGGAAAAATACTTTTTACTACCTAGGGAACTTTTAAAACCCTGGTACGCCATCGGTAGGAAAAATAGAATTCACCCTCTAAGTGCATCCGACCAGGGTGGTTCCAACGGCCCCTCGGGCGTTTCTTCGCAAGCGCCCTCAGGCCCAAGGACTGCTCTGGAGAGATGCACATTTGTGACGAAAACTACTATTTTATGGTCTGAATTTTGTAATTTTTAAAGTTATCTACCGTTTTCATGATTTTTTGAGAAACAATTTGAGTATCAAGGAATTTTCTGAGGTTGAAAAAAGGTTTAAAAAAATAGTTATAATTTTTCTGTTTTGTTTATTAAGTAACCTGGATGCCTAAAAATAATTTTAATGCTAGATAAAGAGATTTTGGGTCTCCAATTTATTATCTAAATCGAAATCGCACATTCGGTGTTTTTAGGTTGTTTTAGGTTATGCCGAGTAATTTTAAGGAGAATATGAAACACTCCATGATAAGCTGTGGCTGGTACTATTGAAGAAATAATTTTTTGTGTCTGAATGACATTTTTTTTTTTTGACGGTTTCTCTGATTTTTCGTAAAAAATTAGAGTTTCGGGCAAATTTTTGAGGTTCGAAAACAGCTTTACAATAATCTTAATATTTTTCCCGTTTTTTTATCACGTGTTTAAAAGGCTCTAAAAAGAATTTTTTGACTATCTATTTTTGTTCTCGAGATATTAGATTTGAATAAAATAAAAGTCGAAATTTTCCACTGTGCGGCGATCGTACAATAAATCCGTTCAATTCTCATTATTTTAATATCGGCATTCTCTATTTGTACATTGATGGTGTTCAAGTTCCTTCTAACCCATTGCAGCCGGACTTTGAAACTAATAATTTATACGTAGATGCTTACCGCTTGATTTAGTGGGAATCACGGAATGCATGTATATATTTTCTCATCGCCAGGACTTCGTGGCTGAACCACTAAAAAGAAGGGCTGCCGTCTGTAAGTATATATTCATGACTATTATTCTCACGGACATAAATTTCAAAGAATAATGCATTATAATTTTAATGTACATAATTAACTCTTTTTAATTCTTGGATAATGAAATAGATCTCATCGTTTTGAGTTTGTTTAGTGTTTAGTATTTGAAGACGGTCCACTTAAATATTTGAATCTCCCCATCGATGATTAGCATAATTTTCTTATGTCATTTCTGTGAGAAAATATTTTTTTTTAAAGTCTGAATTTTGATCGCTCGATTGTAAAGATCTTTTTATATCGCTAGAATATCCTTTATATTGTTTGATTTTGGATTTTTGTGAAAGTTTTATTTGATCCAATATTCATCTTATCATCAATATTTTTGATTCTCTGATTGAGTTTATGTAACTAAGAGCGTTGCAATTTTCCTAGATAAATTTTTTTCTTAATTTTTTTACTGATCAGTTCTTTTAGTTGGATTCCACTTTCTGGAAGATACAAATCTTGGATAGTTCTTTGCTTCTCAACTTCTGTATAGATTGGTTTTGGTGAGCTCACCTTAACGTTTAGTCACTTACTTACATGATTGTGAAAAATTAAAAAATAACTTAAGAACATGGGAAAGTCGATCAGTATATGCAACTTTTTCGTGATAGGCTACGCGATTGTCTAGCTCAGTTACCTAGGATCTTGTTTTTTGACCCGATGATACCGAGTTCGTGCCACGGGTTATCATAATTTTTTTTTCATTAATTAATCAACATTTGGATTAATATAAAGTTTTTAACTTATTATTCATAAAATTTATATTATTGCTCATTACTCAGAGCGTCTTTTTCATTCACAATAGACTTTTAGTACTTTTTTCTTAAGGCCTGATTGCTTGAAAAATATTTCCTGATTACACTATTTTTAAGTTATCTGGGCCAGTTCGTTTATCACTGACAAGAAATTTTTCATTATAAGATTCACAAGTAATACATTACAAAAAAGTACAAAGATACGTGTTTAATGTATGAATTCTGTTTTTGTTATGAGCAATATGGAAAATATTTTCAGCAATGAATAGTCATGTACACGTGTGTTATTTTATTGCAGCAGAATAATTTAAGACTTGTACTGTATTACATTAACTAAATTTTCAGACAGAAAGAAATCTGAAAGTAAAGATTCAACAGACACGAGTCAGAATCGTGTAAAGTACTTGTAATTACGTGTTAAACACGTGTCATGGCTTACTCCATTTTCGCATCAATTTTATTAATTTTTAGTATGTACAAAATGTTTTGAGTTATTCTTAAATAAGACAGAATACTCTTTAATAGAAAAAAAAAAAAAAATTTGCGTGACTGAGGATGGTAGGACTCGAATCAGAACCAAAAAAAAAGGGTGTTGAGCACCGTATCCATTTGGCCAGAGCGGATTCTATGGGGAAGAAAAAATTTACGTCCATGTAAGGTACAACTGCACAAGGCGATTGTTGCTCTTATGCGTATTTTTATTTAATTTTGAGTGAAGAAATTTATTTTTTGACGTTAATAATTTATCAACATGCTATTATTAAATATTCATACAAGCTTTCGTTGAATTTTTTTTTTGTCTTTTGGTTTGCGACTTTTTTTATACTTTTGGCCATCTGGTTTTGCTGATATTTTCTATACCTTAAGTTTTAAGAATGCCATTATATTGTATAATAAATAATCATTAAAAATGAATTAGTTAGAAAAAAATATTTTAGAAACTTCGGTTAATACTATACATAAACGATTTTTTGTGCAATTTACGAAAACCTCTCACTTTTTGAACGAAAATTTCTTAAATATAAAAATGGTGTTAGCTCACTAAAAAACAGTTAACATCCAAAGAGATTAAGTAGACATGTATTTATTGTAAAATAATTTACTTGAATAAAATATTAATTTATAATAAGGTAAATAAAATATGAACATCGTCCTATTTAACTCTTTGAAAAGTAAGCGCGTCCAAAATTATCAGGTCTGTGTAATGAGATATGTTCTAAAAGTATTCATTAACATTAACACCTTTGGGAGTTTTGGGAGTAACTATTGGACTTGAATTAGCTTAAAATAAGTAAATCATTGGAGAAAGTCGATAAGAACATGCAGATTTTTATCACATATCTACCATTGTGAGTCTGGCCCAGTTGGCTAGACGTCGGCTTTTGGATCTGATGGTACCTGGTTCAAATCTTCAAACAGCATTTTTTTTTTTTTTTTTTTTTTTTTTTTTTTTGAACGTTATTTTTTTTTTTTTTTTCTTTTCCCGAAAGTTTTCCTTGTCTCATAAGAACTACAGGTTTCGTCGATGGTTTTCTCGAATACTTGGAAGAATTCTTTCTAATGTTCGGAAATTGTGCTGAAAACTTTTTCATGTTCATAATAAGTTCAGTGTTTGAACAACTTTCTCTATTGTTCAATAACAAAATAAAATTAATTGATATTAAATTTCGTTTTGAGACCTAAATTTACAAAAATTTTACTTTGTCAAACCTGAGACTAAAACTATTAAAAAATGTAAATAAAAGTAGAAAAATATAAATAACTAATGATTACAAGTACGGGCCGATAAGTATATGGAACGTTTCATTAATCCAACTCAGAGGCTATCGTAGCTTAGTTGTATGTCTTTTGCTTTCGAACACGGAGATCGTGGGGTCGAATTACTTGTAGAATTAATTTTTTGTATTCTGACCTTGAGTAGGTGTGGTAAATTTGTTTTTAATCTGATATAATAATTATTATGTAAAGAAAACGAAATTTAATCCAAATCATTATCATTCTGCCACTGGCAATTTGAAAAAACAGTTTTAACTTTCTAATTTTTTATGACTAAAAAGTTATTACAGAATAAAATAACGTTCGGCTCATTTTTTAAATAATTCACGTATTAAAAATTTTTGTAGAATATTTTACTAATTGATCAACTATCTCTGCCTCTAAAAAATATGGAAATAAAGTAATTCAGGTATGATTTAGCAGGTCATTCATATTGCAAGACAGTTCCACTTTAAAAGCGTTCAGTATACTATGTTACATTTTTGCATCTATTTAAATGAACGAAATATATAAGATAATAATAAGCATACTTTGGAACAAAAAAAAAACATTTACTAAAAGACCTGATAGAAAAAAATTAACATCTGAATGATTCGACCCCGCGATTTCCGTGTTCGACAGAAAAAGACATACAACTGCGCTACGGTAGCCTCTAAGTTGTAGTGATGAGATGTTCCAAGTACTTATCAGCCCGTTCTTGTAATTATTCATTATTTATTTTTGTATATTTATTCACATCTTTTAATAGTTTTAGTCTCAGGTTTGACAAAGTAGTAATATTGTAAATTTGGTTCTCTAAACCAAATTTAATATCTATTATTTTTATTTTGTTATTGAACGATCGGAAAAGTTTTTTAAACACTGAATTTTAAGGTACATGAAAAAGTTTTCAGCACAATTCCCGAACATTAGTACGAATTCTTTTGAGTATTAAAGAGTAATCCTTTGGTAATCCTGTGTGCCGTATAGATAAAATTCATTCGAAAAATAGATTCATCAAAGAAACCTGCAGTTTTTATGAGTCAAGGAAATCTTTCGGGAAAAGCGAAATATAAATTTCATCGTTTAGAATAATTTGAACGTATGGAAAAAAAAAAAAAAAGTTGCTGGTTGGATATTTGAACCAGGTACCGCCGGATCTAAAAGCCGACCTCCAGCCGACTTTTTTTTTTTTTAAAGAACGTTTTATACAAGTAAACAGCTTCATTTGGGATGGTCTTACGCTAGTCATAAAACATATGAACGTTAGCTTTACATTTATATGATTTCTGTCTTATATACTAAGTGGCATAAATGATGCTCTTTAAGTATTACATTTTCTGGTGTTCCCGTGTTACATCTTGTTCGTTGCTTAATTAAATGTGTTTTTCTTCGGTTACGTTTATTTTGTGAGGATGAAAACATGAGTACGTATAAATATTCTTATCTCTGCTGAAGGTTGAGTTTTTTTTTTCCGACGCAATATAATACATATTTACATATTTTTACAATAGGATCCTCTCGCTAAATATGTAAAGGCAGAGTTCGGTATTTGTGACGGTTCGCGTAATTATTGGTTATCTAGCCACCAATATTTTTTTTCTCATATTTATTTTTTTTTATCTCTTTCCGGCAATACTGTGCTATATTTGATAGGTGGTGAATTATTCTTATCATTAAGTATTTTTTTGGTACTTCTCTGGTGCCTGGGCCAATGGTATATCAACGGAATTTTTCTATCGTTTTGTATCATATTTTGCTCATCTAAAAGCATAAAAGTCTCTGGGGGCACTATGCCACTTTTTTGCACCTTTCTGAATACTTTCAATCGATTTTGATTAACGATCTTGATATTAAAGGATTGTAATTATTTTTAAAATTTACATGATAGTTTCTGCATAGGTTAATTATAATCGTGTCTATTCTGGGTATACCCGATTAATCATATAGCTTTTTATTCTTAATATATTTTTGGTATTCGTACTTTGGATTTCTGTACAGATTCAGACAGGCTCTTAAACATTTCCTTTCAATATTCTTAACCGTTTCATCGTGGAGGCACTTACATTAAACCATATAAGTGTAGCATTTGTGATTATAGGTCTGATGAGTAAGCAGTAACAAATTATTTTGGCTCTGTTGTTCAAGTGTCTACTGTGAAAAAGTTTTCCGTCCAAATCAAATGCCCTTCCTGCTTTTTGCAACTGTGTTAATGGTTGATCATGCATGCGCAACAAATAGTCAATTTTTACACCGGGATATTTGACTGTTTTTTTGTGTGTTACATCGCTTTTCATGTTGGACGCTACTTTTATTTGAATGCAAAATTATTTTCAATTTTTTGCTTCGTATTTGCTTACTCTTGTATGATCTAATCTTATTAATATCGTCTCACACGTTCCCTGGTAAATTTCAAGAAACCACTTGTTGTAGTAACTGTTAATGTTATCAACTAAAGGCTCTAGCTTTTTCTTTGCTAAGTCCGGAGTTTTAGCACCTACGTTAAGTATGCAAAAAATGTGGCACACTTTCCGAAATCTTGGTTTAATTCGTATAAGTGTGCTATCCCGCTTATGTAAATGTTGAAAAGTACAGGGGCATTTACTGTACCTTGCTGTAAACCCTCGGCTAATGCATGTGTGTTTGGCTTGTCGTTGTTCATATTCACTGTATAGAGTTCGGGATTTTAAAATGAGCTGTATACAATATTGATTATGTAGTTCGGGAAGCCGTTTTTTGTTAATTTAAATAATAGTAGTTTTTGTCACAAATGTGCATCTCTCCAGGGCGCTCCCTGGGCCCAAGGGCGCTTGCGAAGCAACGCCCGAAGGACTGTTGGGACCCCCTGGTTGGATGCAAATGAGTGGCGAACGCTGTTTTTCCTTCTGAGGGTGTACCAGGGTTACAAAAGTGCCCAAGGTAGGAAATAACCCTTTTCCTACCTCGGGCCTTTTAGGAACCCTCGTACACCCTTGGTAGGAAAAACAGTGTTCGTAACGCGATCGTAAAGGCTATTTTACGAACCTCGTTACGTCCCTCGCCTACGGCTCGGACCGTAAACCGCTCGGTTCGCAAATTAAAGCCTTTCAAATCTCGTACGAAAACTACTATTTCTTACCTTCAAAACGCCAGTTGCACTTTGCGCCCTAGGCAACAAAAACACCGTTTGCATCTCGGGCACAAAGATACAAAAACCCCCGACCTTCGGGCATGCATTTTTTACTTTGCGCCCTAGGTACGAAAACTACTATTTATCCATACCGAATCGAACGCTTTTTCTATATCAATGAGGCATGCTGCCACCATTTCTTGTTTATTAAAATGTTTACATGTGTCTTTCAGTACCTTGTGTAATGCGTGTATGGTGGAGTGTTTGAATTTGAAGCCAAATTGTCCGTGAGGTATTACGTTGTTGGTCGTACAGTGTTTTGTATTTGGTTGTCTAACAGTGCTTCGAACACTTTGCTTCTACTGGGTAGCAAACAGATTGGTCTGTAACTTTTGAAGTCCTTCGGGTCTTAGTCTTTTTTTAATGACGGTACTATTTTCGCTTTCTTACAGTTCTTCGGATAGTATGCGTTGTTTAATATGTTCTTGAAAAATATTGTATAGTTTATTATTGTGTCCATGTTCATATGTTCTAAGATTATGTTTGAAGTATTGTCTTTACCTGACGAGGTCTTGTTATTTAGTGTTTTAAAAATAGTGTGCGTGTCTGATACCGAAAAGAACACTTGTTTGTCGGCCGGGTTAGTAGACGGATTTTCCTTATTGTATACGGTTATGTTTTCGTCATATTTTTTTATATTTTCTTCGATCGTTTTAATATAATCTTACTTTCTCGTAATTATTTGCCTTAATCTATCATGTTTGTATTCGTTTTTTTTTTTTGCTTACTTGTTGGTGGTTGTATGCTGGGGCGTTAGGTATATCTATTTCGTTGTTTAGAATATATTCGTCGTCTTTTGTTTTTCTGATTTTTGATACGTTCAGGTTAAGACTGTTTATGCATTCGTTGTTATTTCTATCTATGTGTATCGTTTTTATCTTTTCGTAGTTATTGTTTCTGAAAATTATGTTAACTTGTGGAAAAAAATATTGGAATCCTTGTTGCTAATCATTTTAATTTTGTTGGCCCAAAACTTATTATAATTTATTAAAAACAGTTTATTTATTTCATAGCTTGTTTAGTTGATGCATTGTTTGGTTTCTCTTATCTCATTTATTACTCGCTGTCGTTTACATAATGTTTTTTTTTATAACCTTTTTAAGTGCTATGTCAATAATTTCTTTTTGTACGTTAATCTATTTATTGAATGCCAGCTATATTTTTGCATGCTGTCCGTTGGTTCAAAATTTGGTACTACTTCATCAATTATCTCTGTGATATTTTTATTTATTGTTGGTAAATATTGGTCCATCTCCTTGTTAGTTAGATTTTTGTCGTTAGGTACATTTATGTGCTTTTTGTCAAGTGTATTTGTAAATTTATTTCACTTAGTGTGTTTGAAATTTTTGGTATGTGTAGGATCCACAAGTGTTATGCTATTGTAAATATGTTTTAAGTTTACGTTTATCATTAATGTCTGATGATTGCTTTCATATTCAATGACCGGGGTTTTTTTATTTATCGTATGGATATCTAGTCTCGAGTCAGTTATACATATGTCGGGTTTGGACTGGCCCCTGTCAAATGTGGGTTCTGAGGGGGGGCAGTGAGCAATTTTGTTTGTAATTGCATTAATTAGTATCCAGTTGTTTAAAAATGTGCCTCTACACGGAGAGAAGCTTCGAGGGCCAGCTCCTCAGGCCGTGGAGCAGCAGCACGAACAGCCCGAGTGGCAGTCCCTCGATGCCGTCGAGTAGCAGGCACTCGATAGAGAGGAGCAGCTACTCATTGGGGGGTAACAGCAGCACAGCGAGTGCAGTGTAGCAGCTACGTTTTTCGTCGAGTGACCACTGTGCATTGTGACGAGCCAGAGCGCCAAACTGCCTATAACGTATAACATAACCTGCATCTGCCAAATACTGCACACTGTGCACACCTCGCTTTTTATTGGATCTATTTTTAAATGTAAAACATTGCAGTGCATTGTGTGTTTATTGTCAACGTAGTTTCATACAAATTTTAACGTTGGTGATACTTAATAAAAATTTACTTAAAATAGTAAGAAGTATACATCATGTTTATCTGTACGAAAAATATTTGTATGATTGGAAGTTACTGCATTAATTGCAATATTTAACAAATATAGATTACAGATTACTGTGCAAAACGAGTATTTTGTCTTAAAAGTATAAATTCTCAACGACTGTCTATTTCATATGTTTTTCCTCGATGCGTCGAGTAGCGGCTAGTCGATGGACAATACGACTGCTCCTCACCCGCTCCGAGTTTCCTCTACTCGTATTTTGAGGTGCTGCTACTCGACTATGATCGCGCTGCTGCTCCACGGCTTCTGAGGAGCTGGCCCTTCAAGCTTCTCTCCGTGTAGAGTTTGTATAGCTGTCGTCCCAATTCTTGTGTCTCGCGTTTAGATTACTCGCTATGATATAATAATTTTCAGGGTTTGCCAGGTCATATTGTGCTAAAAGAAGTTCTATTTCTTCGATAAAGGTTATTCGTGTGTGACTGTGCGCGTATACACTAATGAATATTAAATTTTTGTTGTTGCTTAATTTTATATTTATTGCGCATGACTCAAGTGTGTAAAAGTTTTCATGCATAACTAATGGGAGCAATTCGTACGGAATTCCTTTTTTCACCAATATAGCTGTGCCTCCACCTTGTATTACGTCAATTCTATCTGTCCTTACCATGTTATAATATTTAACGAGGGGGCCCTCTGCGCGCTTCGCGCGCCAACCCTCAACGTTTGATCAAAAATTTATTTTCGTGATTTCTAAAGTTTATTTTTAATAATTTAAATAAAGTTTTTTTTTATTTACCATTATTTAAATTAAAAATGTACCTACTCTTGGTCGGTCTCGGCCAATCACACGACGAATAACGTCAGAGTCACCAGCCAATCCTATTAGAGGCTTCACTTTGAGGCCATCAAAACTTTAAGATAGGAACATCATTTTATGCATTTTGTTCAGTTTTGTTTCGCTTAACAGCACGATGTCAGGTTTATATTGATTATTGAACGTTAATAATATGTTGTTTTTTTTCATTTGAGATAAGTGGGTTAACGATAGCTGAAATAATTTTTAATGTATCTATTTTTCAATCCATATAATGTTTAACTGAGCCAATATGTATTCCATTTTTTCTTCTTGTTCTGATAGTCTGTTATTCACAACTGCAAAATTTTTGTTGATTTCTTTATTTTGCCTTGACATCATGTTGTTAATGTTGTTTTGTAAATTTTCGATCATTTTCTTAACAATTTCGAGATCATTATTTTTAATATCATTCTGGCCTTCGGCCTTTTCCACCAATTTGTTCCTTTGCGTCGAGCCCACCTCAAATGCGCTTATTTTTTCGTTTGACTTAGTTGCTTGCGCATTGGAATTTCTCAAATTATTTGTGTTTCTTAGACTTGTTCCTTTGTTCACTAATTCGTACATCTTTACTCTTTTCGTCTCTTTTATGAAATCATCAGCGCGTTTGAGGTACGCACATCTGCGATAGCTAGCCGGGTGGTTTTCCCCACAATCAACGCATTTGATTTTGCTCGAATCATCGGTTTTCCTCTATCTATATTACAATTTTCTGGTTCATGATTGTCTGTGCATTTAACACACCTATACGGTAAATTACAATTTTTACCAGAGTGACCGATGTGCTGGCATTCAACACATTGAAAGGACATCGCTTGATTGAAATTTTGCCAGCTCAATTTTTGGTGAGCTAAGTATTTAATCTTGAAAAGTTCGCACGTATTGCTTTCGTTGGTTAGTTGCACGAGTAGGATATTATTTACATTTTTCACGGCTTTTAGCTTTTCAACCTTTGCTACTTCAAGATTTTGAATTTTGAGTGACTTAATCTCTTCCTGGATTTCTTCGTCTGAAAATACTGGGTTGATGCCTTTTAGTACTACAAGCTCATTTTTTTCGCTAGCCGAAGTATACATGTAAGAATAAACTTTCGCGTTTTTTAAGTCACGTTTAATTATATCATAAGTCTGTTTGTTCAATGCGCTAATCGCTTGTTCCCTGTTTTTTTTATGCAATATATTTAAATTTCCATCGTGGCTCTTTGCCAGCATTTCGATTATTAATTTGGGATTTTTACAAAAAGCATATATTGGGCATATTTTTCCACGCTTTGTACGCTGCGTATTGTTGAGATTTTTTTCTGCTCCTTTACCTTGGTTTAGTGTGTTTCTGTCGATCTGTTCACCTTCCGGCTTCTCCAATCATTCTTGACTCCCTGTGTGTTGTTAATGATCAAGCATCATGTCATCCTGCAATACGTCGAATTTATTTGGGCTGAGTAGCGCGGTGGTGTGTGAGTTCACCGAAGCACGTCGAATCGATGCTTGCAAAGCTTGTTTACGAGATGAGTGCCATCCCGTATCCCTCTCTTTGATGTGCTCTTCAAGGTTCTCTCTGCCTGTCCCGCTCTCGCTCGAAAGGGCGCAGGACTGCCGTTTACTGCTGTCATTGTCGCCATCAGGCTGCATGTTCGTAGCCGTGCCGTTCTCTGTTGCCTTTTGCACGTTGCGTCTGCTTCTACTTTTTGTTGTGTTCCGCGACGGATTGTACCTGAACTTTTGACTTTTCAGAGATTTCGATACGATGTATTCATTTCTGGTTATTATGGACGAAGTCAGTGTGTCTGTTACGTCGTACAACGGTTGCAGTTTCTTTGGTGCGTGCATGTTGTCGATATCTTGCGGGCTCCTGCTCTCCATCTTTCTTTTTTGACTGCTTTGCAACGAGTCAGTTGTCTGTCGTCACTTTCGAGCCAAGGGACTGCCATATGAACAAATAATCTTACACTCTTATATACGTACCGCCTCACTGCACAGTACTAGGCTTCAGATCCGGGAAGTATGATTAACCCTGCTAAAATTTGGTTTAGCCTTATGATCGTTTTACCTCGCGACGGTTACACTTGATAAACTTGTCTATTTCATTGTTTTACGCTATTAGTTTTTGGCCTCTATTTCCACTTCTAGCTGACTAGGCTGTACTTACAGTGGTGAGTGTGTGATAAAAAGTTTCATATACTCATTGACCTTCTCCGATGCTTTACTTATTTAAACCTAATTAAAGTCCTATAGTTAGTCCTAAATTTCCAAAGATGCTCATTTTATGAACGTAAAGGTGAACACTTTTAGAACATATCTCATTACTTAGACCTGATAATTTTGGACGCGCTCACTTTAAAAAGAGTTAAATCAGAAGAAGTTCATAATTTATTTAACTCATAATAAATTAATATTTGATTCATGTAAATCATTTTACAATAAATACATATCTACTAATTCTCTTTGGATGTAATCTGCTTTTTAGTGAGCAAGCACTATTTTTATATGCAAGAAATTTTCGTTTAAAAAGTGAGAGGTTTTCGTAAATTGCACAAAAAATCTTTCATGTATAGTATCAACCAAAGTTTCTAAAATATTTTTTTCTTACTAATTGGTTTTTAATAATTATTACAGAACGTAATGGCATTATAAAAATTCGAAAAAATTCCATCATCACTACCATGCATCTTGTTTTTCATATTCATTCACTACGACAGTTATTATTGATTGGTTAACTTACTTCAATATATTTTTCTATTTATATAAATCTGTTGAACTGATACATTAGACTTCTTTCATTATTTTATGACAAATATTAAATTAGTAGGGACCTTAAGATGTGTTGGCTTTTATAATTAAACTTAAGGTAACAAGAAAACATCAAAAAATCCTTGATTAAAAGCATAATTTGTAGAGATAATTTTTTTAATCATTTCAAGTAATTGTTTTAAATTAAAAATCAATTTACCATGGAAACTTAATAAAAAATGTTGCAATCAAGTAATCTTTTTTTTTTAACAATCATGCACAGAACAATAAATATGCAAAATCTGTTATGAATTGAGATGTCATTTTGAATAAGCAATAGAAAGTATTAAATAAATAATAAATCGATTATTGTTAATCTCGGTATTACTTGAATTTCGAGATAAAAAAAAATTATCTTCATATGAGGCTCGAACCTGGTATCACCGGGTCCAAAACCAAAAGTCTAATTGAGTGTGCTAGACTTACATATAAAGTCAGTTATAAAAGAAATCCATATACTTATCGATTTCCCATGTTTTCAAGTTATTTTTTGCTAATTATTCGACTCCCCAAGATAGCAGTAATTTTTTGACCCCCCAGGTACGTACGTTTTTATTCATAAAACATTATTTAAAGGTTTCGACGTCAAATACTTGGTTCTAAAATTAAAAATGTTCTGCTCATTGTAATCTGGCAACATAGCAAGCTAGAATGAATTCTTTAAGAACTCTTTAGGGACTCATTTTCTGTGACATAACTTTATGAGTTTACGAATACTTAGAGAATTCTCAAAGGATTCTGTTTTAACTCATGAAAGAATTATTAAGAATTCATTCAGAATCTGATGAACTCGTAATAAATCTATTTTCAATTCTCTGAATTCAATTCATATGGAATACATTTTTATGAATTATTTTTGAATTTAAAATGATTTTCAATGCCATCTGGGTGCTCTTAACGCAAACATTATCAGGCTCAGTTTATTAGAAAACGGAAAATAAAACATGACATGTACATTAATTATATGGGCCATGTATATACAAAAACTATAATATAACTACATTATGGATATATATCTTTTATATACACTAAAATCATTTAACCGCTGCCGCCGCCGCCGCCGCTGTCATGTACAAGACCAAGCCGTGCGTAAAATTCAATTTATTTTTTTGATACCCTTAGTCGTGCGTAAAATTCGATTTCTTCCATTAATACCCTTAGTCGTGCGTAAAATCGAATCTTACGCACGGCTTGGTCTATTGATACCCTTAGTCATATCAGCTGATCCAAAAGATATTGATACCATTAGTCATATCAGCTGATCCAAAAGATATTGATACCCTTAGTCATATTAGCTAGCTCATCTGTTATATCTTGTTATATTTAGAAATTGTTCATTTTGTT
>JAPYYV010019369.1:0-15023 GCA_030522625.1 Copidosoma aretas
TGCATCGCTGGAAGAGCTCAAGGCTATACCGAAAAGTGCTTATCAGAACTGCTTCGAGGATTGGAAAAAACGCTGGCACAAGTGTATTATATCTGAGGGTGATTACTTTGAAGGGGACAACATAAATTTTGATAAATAAATACATATTTTTTCTTAAAAATACAAAGTCACCTTACTTTTTGAACACACCTCGTATGATAGAATTGAAGAAATTAACTATTTCGAATTAAAATTGTTGCGAAATTTATCCACGTTTTTTTTGTCTTTGCAGAATATAAAATTCTAATTTTATCATCTTGTTACTTTAAGTAAATTAGATAAATGTCTACAAAATAAACCAAGACATGAGCGTCATATTATTAAGATTAAAAATAAGGAAAAAAAAAGTATCGTTTAAGAAGAACAACGGTTCCGTATGTATTATTATTTTTTTTTAATAAGAAAATAGAAATAATTCTAATATGATTATTGTATTTTTGAAGATGTTTGTTGATGGTAAATAATGCATTGGTGAGTGCTACAATATCTTTGAAGAGGATAAGAAAATATGTATCGTTTGCAGGAAATCAGCTGAACAATCATTGAACTTTAATATCGATTAGATTGATGTAAGATTTGTGATAAATTAGAATGTAATAATTATTAAGATGAATTAATTTATTCTAAAATCTAACTAATTATCTTTTCTTGTAGATTACAACACGAGGGTTTATACTGTGAATAAATTTGCTTGATAAATTTTTGTATCATTTTCTGATATACTGTTTCGATGAAAAAAAAATTTTCATAGATAATTACGTAATAATATATATTATTCAAACCGACCGACGCGGACGGTCCACCTGTAATTATAAAACTACACGAACTTAGCTTATACATTCAAAATTTTATAATAATATTGATAAATTAATAAATGTTTTTTATAACGAAAATATTTGTATTTAATAAAAATAAAAAGGGTTGATTTAAAAAAAAATTATTATAATAATCAGAAAAAGAATTTTTTCTATCATCTTTTTATGAAAACTACAAATTTTTTTGTATTAACGGAAAATAATTACTGATAATTCTGAGTTAAAGTTGAAATATACAATAAAAAAAATATTGATGACACATCTGAAATAAAAACAACCTGATAGAGTTTAAGGAAGCTGTTTGCAAATTTATTAACAGTGGTTTTTTGTTTGTTACAGTACTTCTTTTTCATCATCTTAGCATACTTTATGTCATTTGCATTCACGATCTGTTAATTTATATGCATCAGTTATTTCTCTTAAAGTTTCTGCCGCACCCACACTATCTTCCTATGGCTGCATTCATAAGTTTGTAAATTTTTTATGTACACTTACTGTTAATGATAACTGTTGGAACATGTGATTTGGATGCATAAAATTGTTCCGACAGTGATGATTAGCTCTGAGTACGCCCTAAAATGTTTATCTGTTCTTTGTAGCGTTGACAATACTGTTTAAAATTTCCTGACTATGTACCTTTTTGCTAATACTTCACACTTTCATACTTATATTAATTTTTTTAAAAACAGTAAGTCTGTATCATTTTGTCTTTATCAACGGACAGTTATTTCTTACATTTAAATTTATAACTTTGTTACAAAATTTCGATGTATTAGTGTCTGACTTTAAATGTCTCTCACAAAGTCTTTGCTTTTGAGTTTATAAGCATTTTTGAATTCATTAAGTATCAAACATTATGAGACTCATAGCCTCTGGACATTACACCAAGGCTTTTTAGTTGTAAGAAAAATTATGGAAGCTCTGTTTTGTATTTTTTGTACATCACAATCAAGTATAATAGACGACAAAATAATATTACTTTACGTGTGGTTGAGATGTATGAGTATTTTACTTTATTGATGATCCATAGTTATAAACTATGGTTAATTAAGTTTACAATAAACCATTGATTAGACAAAATATAAGTGCACTGTCGTTGTTTAAGCCTTTGGATAAAAAAAGTATTTATTCTTATATAATTTCTTTTCGTTGTGTAGAAACGTCATACTTCGTAAAATATTGGGCTATCGTTGGAACCTGATCTGATCTGCTTTGAGTTTATAATTTTGGTAATAAAAGAAAGTTTGTGAGTAAAGAGCCAGCGAGATAAGAAAGGAGGTGCGAACACTAGGCATCGTGTTACTCGTGTTATGCGTGGTCCACAGCGGGCTGACGATTACCCCTGCTGATCATATTATATTGCTTACCCTAATAAATAAAAAAAAAAATACGTTTTCCTAGAAGGACCTTGCCAAAGATGAGAGTAGGCTAGCGTTAAGAGAGAGGAATTCCTTCGCTGCGTTTAATAACAAGACAGCAGGAACGCATGGATTATATTTGTCCTAGGTAGATAAGGAGTGCATCTTGAGCAGTAAAGAGGAACTCAATCGAAGGCTATTTTCGATGTGGGTAAGAAAGATCCCACTGCTTAGCCGATAATGTAGATGAGCTACTTACCTTCAGATCGCTCCATGGGGAATCGAAAGGGAGCTTGTGCTATAGTAGGAGAAAGGTGTTATAGCTTGTACTATAACCATATAACCATCCAGAGTTACGACGACAGAGTGGGAGCTCCTGCTTTAGCAAACCATCCGGAGTCTCTCTTCCACAACTAGAGAAGGGGCTTCGGCACAGTGTACAAGGTTTCCCCACTTCTTCTCCTCATTCAGAGTGGGGCGCAGGGAGAGAAATCAAAATATTGCTTGTACAATAGCACGGAGCAACAAACGTCAGAGAAGGATCTCCCCCACCACCACCGTAGGAGAGAGGATGGGAGAGCTATAACCCCTATAGCTTATCTACTGACATTGTACTAAATTTTTTCTTTTATTGATTCTAGTCAGTTAAAAAAATGGTTTTTTAATAAAGCCAGTACCAAGGGTGCCGCTATATAGCAGAAGTGAGAAACGCAAGCAGGAGCAGCAGCCACCATTGTCTGCTACACCAATTCAGCTGACCAAATTTAAAACTCGAGCACAGCAAGCTCTTTGATGCATATAATAAGCGTTTATTAGTGTACAGATATAAAAATTTTAAAAAAATTCAGTATAAGCAGAGCAGAAAACCTTATCAAAAAAAAAAAGCAAGGGCCAAGATATTCAAAATTATTCTCTCATATTCATAGTTATATCCTTTAATAACATTAAAAGTTAATCACATTCTGTTTTTGCCATCGCTTTTATTACTTAGAAAAGTTTGTGTGCTTTGTTGAAAGTAAATTTTTTTTTACTTTTTAGAGCGGCATATAAATCAAAAGTTATTTTATAAACTGAAGAAACTAGCTGTTAATTGGTTAGGTAGAAAACTGATAACCATGTTTAGAAGATTGTCATGTGACGTAACTTCGTTAAGTAATATTATTGATATTAGTAACTTTTTCTGTGCAATTTTTTGCGAAATAGTTTTGTTGAACATTTATGAGTTCATACGGAATGAGTACTGTTTGATCTTAGCACGATTGATTGTAATTTGTTGATAAATAATGTTTTAATAGCATGAGAGTAAGTCGACCTCATCGATAGGGAAGAAACCTTTATTTTCTCCAGACTGCCCTTCATATCAGGTAACTTTATTAACAAAAGGTAAGGAATTATTATCGATAAATTTATTGTAATTTTTTACCTTGCTTCTATAAATGACATCCGAATCCACATATTTTCAGATAAGACCACCTGAAAATCAGCTAAGAAACACCTAAAAATTACATGATTTTCACTTGAAACGCATGTAAGCTTTTGGCATGAGTCTCACCTGATTTTCAGGTGGGATTCGTTCATCATGATAACTTTTTCATTATGCACTCACTTAAAAAGTCTACTATTTGAAAAAATCAGACGCACATACTTCTATTTAGTAATAGCCTTTTCTATTATGTTCCTCATCTTTAGAAAATTGGGATACAAAGTTACCCTTAATATAATCACAATGTGGTACAGAACATCAATTTATAGTCCGCTAAATGCATCTCATTTCGATAATAGATAGTCTGGCCAAGTAAATTGAATTTTTTCATCCTGTTTATACAGTAGGTAAAATAGGAAGGCTACTGGGCCCTAAAGCTCCTGGGCCACCGAAGATCGCTCAGTAGTCTCATAGCCCAAAAGCCTCCCTACATTTTATCCAAGTATATTTACACTCCACATTTTAAGCCTCTAACTACAGCGGGAACAGCCACATTAGCTGCAGCTCTCATATCGCTGCGAGAGACTTCGAGCTCCACGCGTATCATATGACACGTTTAGAGTCGTGATACACCCTTGAATTGCTGCTGGCCAGACAAAGATACAATAGGATTCCCCGAGAGATACAGACGCACGAGCTGACACGCTGGAAGGTTTTTAATAAGTGTCTAGTGTTCATAAAAAACTTTAATAATCCCATATATCGATTGCATACGTAGCAAGTAGGTATTCAATTTGTCCAGATCTAATGAATCAGGTAACAGCAAGGGACGCCTGCCTTATACCCCACGTCTTATTTAAAATTTCCAAAGCTGATACGTCGAGAAAAATCATATTTAGATTTTTCTAATGTCTAAGATCTTCAAGTGTCTATTGTCTTATTACTTATCAAAGTCAGGATGCTTCTTATCATGTACTCAAAGGCCAGTATATATTTCAACTAGGGGTTCGATTTATAAGTTTATGACATTAATACTGCTGCTCGTCTGCAGTTCATCAGTATTCTTTTTTAATTATCCAACGAGATTGAAAGCAGCAAGTGGAGCAAGCTCTGCTCAGTTTCTCGATGATAAATACTTCAACGAGTAAAATTCATGGTAAGGATACCCTATTGAATTACTTAGAGCCCGTTCCATCACCAGGAGTTGCCGAGAAGTAACCACCTCAACTTCACACACATTTAAGTAAGTTTTTAATTTTTTTAATTTTTACTTTCAATAATTTTATTAAACACAAAGTAAATTTTATATGATTGTATTCGAAGAACATATTCTTGATGAAAAATAAACTTAATCGTTTCTCTAGCCTTCACAGATGTCTTACAGATTTTACTGCATGAACCGCGGCCATCTTTGCCATCAACTTTACAATTACTACGACCAGAGCTGATAGAATATGTATTTTATAATACACCCCATTTAACCCCAAGACATGTACCAGGTGTTTCATTATTTTAATTATAACAAATTTTCCAAAGAATTTGTAACTGATAAATTTTTGATTTATTTCATTTTAGCAATTGTTGACAACAGCCAAGGCTCTCTATCATCATCATCAGCATCAGTACCATCATCATCAAAGACAGGTAGTTTTGTAAAATGAAATTTTGAATATGAAGAAAATTTTAAATTAAAATTTATAGAAAGTCAAGTATTTTTTTTATTTCCATTTTCAGATACAGAAAAAAAACCAACGCGTGCCCCAGCAAAAAAGCGCTTAAATAAGAGTTGGCTGCAATTTTACTGAAATTCGATCGCTCTTGTAAAGGAGTCATCTGAGGAGAGGTGGCTCACACATTTAAGGTAACATCGGTCCACAGGACGAATCGCCATCCCGCCTACAATAAGTAGGCTGAAACTGAAGGAGAAAAGTAGAGAAGAATATTCGAAAGCGGCAGAAAAAATAAAAGGACAAAGAGATGGTAGAAAAATAAAAATGTAAAATGATTTAAGTATGCCCTTAAGAAAAAAACGCAATCAAACTGATATGTTAATTGTAAGAGGGACCAAAAATGAAATGTTTAACACACTAATGCAACACAAAAACTAAATAGAGAAAAATGGGATATAAAAATGATATTTTAATTAGACCACTGACTTTACGAATTTAATGACACAAATTTGACGCAACTAACAAACTGCCTTTCACTGAAGTTTAATTAATTTTACTTAACAGAGGAAAGGACGCATTTATAAGCCTCGAACGAAGACATTTTCTAAGTTGACAAGTACCCCTTTCCCCGATCTCTATATCTTATTCTTATGTCAACACAGGGGATTATTTGAACACATCACAGAACTGCCCTTCGGAATTCTTCTGATAAAGGAAGAACCATTATCATCAAGATTACTAATGCTATTCAAGAAAAAAAGAATATTAGACAGATTATTAACAACATTTTATAATTTAATAATATATAACTTGCCACTTATCCAGCATGACTTTTCCTATCCACTATTCTTCCAATACTTTGACACATATCCAACTTGCATCTCTTAATGCCCTTGCAGTATATGTGTATGCTTCTCATATGGAATTACACCAGAACTCCAAGCAATCCCATGGTAGTTTTCCTGAATCCGATTATTCATACAACATTGATCTATACTCAAATCTATCGACTATAGGCTGAGTATCCCCTTCCTCACAGGTAATTATGGCAAGCTCCTTGATGACAAAGTCCTTCGATGACCCCAGGAAATATTGATAATCAACGACGTACGTCATAGTCATCTTCTAGTACTGTACTAAAAAGTTCCTTACCTTAGCTTGCTTCAAAAAAGTCTGATATTTTTACTGTACTGACGCTCACATTTATACCCTGGCTCGATAGTGGGAGTATGCAGTTGTGTGCGCAACAGTAGTGGGGATTTGCGGCGACGGCAGCTCTGCAGTCATGGTTGGGTCGACTGACTATATAAGCAGCAAGATCAGCTCGAAAAATTCAGTCGAGACATCGTGCAAGCTAGCGAGCAGTCTTCTGTCTACACCAGGAGGTAAAGTAGCCAGAGGGTCCATCTAGAAGTTATCTCTAAGGAGCATCCAAAAGGTATACATATATGGTTAACCCAGAAGATGTTTAGGTATGAACTTTAAAAGTATGACGCAATTCTCAAATTGATGAGAAATATGCTTTTACAATATTTATAAATATGCATTCTTTACGAAAAACTATTGAAGAAGATTCTATGATATCAATGAATTATTTAGAGCAAGCAAAAATGAAATTCGTTAAACGTAAAGACACCAATACCTATACACGTTTCTAAGTCAGATAATGAAATCATTACGAATGATGCATCATCGGAGTCAGAGATGCCAGTCATACATAAAATCATTATTATCGATAAAGAATCAATGTCCTCCAACTATCTTTACAAGGGAAGTGAAAATGAGACCAATTTAAATTTTCAATGTGTGAGTAATAATAAGGATAACGTTCTTTACAAAAACCATTAAAGGTTTTTGAAAAGAGGAGAGGAAAAAAGAAAAATTAACTTTTGAATTGAAATCTAATAATGATGATGATGATGACGATGATGATGACGATGATGATGACGATGATGATGACGATGATGATGATAATGATAGTGATGATGATAATAATGATGATGATGAAGAGGAAGAAAATGAAAAATCATCTGATTAATTAGATTTCGATAATGATGATGTAGCAGAAGATTATGAAAAAGAGAGAGGGGAGACAGAACAATCAAAATGTGAATCAGATTCTGATGATGATGAGGTATTATCCAGAAAGAAACAGAAATTATCAAATAATTGAACAGAAAGAGAATACTCAAGAATAAATGTATAAAAATTTTAAATGTACTGTATTTGTTATCATAATAAGCAGCCAAAAAAAAAGAAAAGTAAGCAGAGAGAATACAAATCGTGATTAAATCTTATACTATAACGTAGTATAAGATGTATGAGTGATATTTGATGGCTGTTCCTCTCAGATAAGAGCGTGGGTTGGGGCTCTAATCCATTTTCATCAAAAATATTTTTTTCTTCAACTAAAAATTTTATTTTCAGTGAATCATTATAAAACAGCTAACACTTACACTGCAGCTGAGGAAGAAGCTGAAATGATCATCAATTTAAAGTCATCTCCCACCGCATTTTTAAAATATCTCCAGAGTATAATAAATCCAGCAGAACATGCACTATAATATACAAATAGATTCTGAGTTGATAAGAATGATATAAAAAGATAGTTGGATCTTACTATTTATGCGACTAATGAAATTGGTAAAATTTTAACCTTACCAGTAATCAATTCTGCGGAAAAAAAAGTGTCACACAATCATGGCAAAGGTATGACATGGTAAAACTGCATATTTAACATTGATACACAAGCTGGGTGGAGAGCTGCAACAAGATTCAAAGCGATAACTACATCAAGAGAATAGAGTGAGACGAAATGACTTGACATCAGCTTTCAAATATCAAATAAGAACTGGTATCATATCGAACAAAGGTGATCATGATAATAATACGTTTATGAATGATGCGGAACATGTATTTGATTAAATATATCTACTGTTCTTCAAGAGTTTAATACTATAAAAGTTAATAGTGCACTCATCGCTAAATATGTAGTTTATAAAAATGATGAGGAGGTTTGGGAAGATAAGTAATTCATTACAAAAATGTCACCAATATATATGTCTACAAACTTAAAAGACTTTTTCAAAAATAACATTTATCAGTAGATTAAACGTGACATGGAAGAATTCGAGGGAAAAGGATCAGGTTGGAGTCCATCAGAAATAGTAAATTTAGTTATTAACATTAATAAATATAGCCCTATAAAAGGGAAATCATACATCGACCTACCTCATCAAATAAAAAAAGAAAAAGGCTTCTATAGATGTACAAAACAACAATGATAAATGGTTTGTGTAGGTTGTATTATCTGCCTGACACCCCACAGAGAAGCACGCGTATCGCGTTCTTGAATACAAAAAATTTAAACGAGAATTCAATTTTGATGGAATTAATTTCCCAAAATCTATCAAACAAATAACGAATTTCGAGAAACGGAATATCTCAATCAATTTTTATATTTTAAAGAGATATCGAATTAAGTATAATACATCCACATTCCATTTAACTTCTTAAAAAAAAATACACGTGTAAATTTACTCTTTATACAAGATTATTATCTTGATAAAAATGATAAAGATGCTGAAATAATCCAGCGAGTTGTAGTGTCTTAGTTTTACTATAGGTGGATGAAACATTCATCGAGAATAATTGAAGAAACAAAAAGTAAAAGATAGAATTATGTTTGTAATTTCAATTTTTTCATGAGTAAAGATCGTCTTAAATGGCATGACGTTAGTAGCGTACAGCTTAATAAAAGTAAGATAATATTAACGGAAAAAAAAGCATTTTTAAATTAAAAAATTTTAAGCATAAATAAAATGTACCTTACTAATGTTGCTGACTTTGAATGCATCCTTAAACCTATAGAAAATGATATTCGAGCATCTCAACAACCTCAAGCATATAGTATTGACTATTATGTCAAGTGCAGTTATAATGACTCTCATTCCTACTATGAAAGCTACAGACAATGAAATGAATCAGAAATGACTCCAACCGAATGGTTTGTACAAAAACTTTTTGATTTGGCGCGTAAATTAGCTAACTTATATTGAGCACCGAAGCCAACGTATCTGACTCCTGATAAAGGAAAAGATTTAAAGCATGCTAAAGCTTGTTATATTTGTGATAAAGATTTCAACTTTTGTGGAAAGAGGGTTCGAAATCATTGTCATTTGACAGGAAGGTAAGTTAATAAATAATTTTTTTGTATTTAAATCTTTTTTTATATAATTTTTGATTATTTTAGGTTCAGAGGTACTGCTCATGAAGATTGTTATATAAATTACAAGGATTCACGATTGATTCCAGTGATATTTTACAATCTCACTGGTTAAGATTCACATTTTATTATTAAAGATATTGTACTTCTAAAAACATTATGGAGCGAACCAGACTGATTGCAGATAATAAGGCGAAGTGTGTATTATTTGCGAAGCATATCCTTGGGAGCAATATTTATTTTATATTTATAGACTCTCTTAGATTTATGGCACTTCTTCGGAAAAATTAGCATCATATCTCGAACAAATGCACATCACTAACAAGAATTTTCTTAAGATAATTATTCTGTAAATCAGATAAAATTATTACTTAGAAAAGGAGTGTTTCCCTATGAGTATGTTAGTTTATTTTAAAAAGTTAAGCAAGAGTGGCTACCATCAAGAGATGATTTTAATATCTAGCTAACTGATAGTATTATTACAGATTTAGAGTATCAGCGTGCAAAAAATGTGTGGATTTCTTTTCAAATTAAAAACTTGGTGGATATTCTGACTTATACCTTAATACTGACGTTCTACTCCTGAGTGACGCATTAAAATTTTCGCGCTACATGCTTAGAAGCTTATGGATTAGACCCAGCTCACTTTAATACCACTCCTGGACTAACTTGGGATGCAATGCGCAAGAATACTACGATTGAACTCGAACTCTTAACAGATATCGGAATGTTGCTATTTATTGAAAGAGGTATAAGATGTGGGATGAGTCAGTGCTCCAACAGAAATGCTAGACTAACTAATACATATATGATTGAAGGTTATAATTCAAAGGAGAATGATAAATATATCATACACTATGATGCTAGTAACCCTTACGGATGAGCGATGACACAGTATTTGCCATGTGGTAAATTTTAATAGGTAAAAAATGTAAACAAACAAGATGTTTTTTAGTGTCAGACACAAGTGATATAGGAGATATATATATATATATATATATATATATTTTAGAAGTTGATTCAGATTATCTTTAAAGTCTTTATAATAATCAGAAGCTACAGTTTAAACAAAGTGATTGGTTTAAAATGTGTATCGATCTTAACACTAAAAAAAAGACAGGAAGCTAAAAATGAGTTTGAAAAGTTGTTTTTTCAAATCATGGTTAATACAGTTCACGGAAGGACTATGGAAAATGAAAGAAAACTAGTAGATGTTAGACTTGTCCATAAGTAAGGAGGAAGATTTAGTGCAGAAGCTATCATCGCTAAGCCAAACTTTCATAGTCGCACGATTTTCACTCATGATCTTGTTACTATTCAATTGAATCGAACTTTAAAACCATAAAAAAGCCAATATTTGTAGGGCTTAGTTTTTTAGATATATTAAAGACTCATATATGAATTTTATTACTTATTCATGAAAAGAAAATTTGAAAATAAATTTAAACTTTCATACACGGATACAGATATTTTGATTTATGAAATTCAAGATATAAAAATACATAAATTTATAAGAGAAAATATGAAAGGTTTGATACATCAGATCACTCAGAAGATAATCCGTTTTAAATAGAGCGAAGAAAGAATAAAGTGATTTGATTGATGAAAGATGAAAGTTGTGGTACAATCATCACTTGATGTATTGGTTTACGAAGTAAAATGTACTGTATATGTTTCGAATATGATAAGCCTATAAAAAAAGCCAAAGGAGTAAAAACTATGGTCGTTAAGTCAAAAATTTCATTTGATTACTACTTTAATCGTCTTTTCAATGAAAGGAAAGTGATCTATACACTGAAAAATACAGCTCAAGACAGCATGTTGTACATACGGAAAAGCAAGAAAAAGTAGCTTTAAAATACCTTGATGATAAGCTTTATTTACTTCCAAATAGTAAAGATACTCTACCATGGGGGCATAAATGTATACATGATGACGCAGATAAAGCAATGCTTCAGATACCAATGATATGGGAAGTGGGATAATTTAATGAAGATATTGTAGATGCGTAGTGGATGAAAAAGTAGGATAAATTATTAGAGAGATGGTAGATGAGGTTGAGGGTGAAAGAGTGCGAGAAATCATTAGAGGGGCTAAAGGAGTGAAAGAAATCAATGGATAGGTTGAAGGAGTGGAACCACCTCTTGAGAAGATACATAAGTAGATCGATTCGGCGCTGGAAAGTATTCAGTTGTCCGACGAGCTTGAAAACGGGCGACCTCTCTACAAGCGTTTAGGACTCCAGTAAGAGGTCTTATTTAGGTGGTAAGTATGAAATTTAATGTTCTATGATAACGTTTCAACTATAACCAGCCATAGTTATTATTTCAAAGAATGGATTTAACGGCACTCAATCGTATTGCTAACATCACCTTTTAGCTGACTGAGAATATATCGGAGCTAGAGGTTAAGGTCAAATATTTAGTGACTGAGCTCAATTGGGTAACAACAAAGTTTGGTCGTAAGATAGTTATAACTATCAATAAGGAGTTTCAAATATTTCTACCTGATCGAATATAAAATTTTCTCATAGATGATTATAGATTATTTATGGAAATATGCGAGATAGCTAGCAAACGTCTTTCATTTGTAGAATATTTCGGCGATGATAAATTTGAATCCGTTCAATTATGTAAAATGTATAAGTAAACTTCTTTGTAAAATTGCACTAAAACGTATGAATTTGATAATAAACTAATAGAAAATGACACGAAGTAGTAGCATGCTGGTTGTACCACACAGACCAGGATGGTGGACTGGGCCTTTATCCCTTCTTTTTTTTAAATTATTAATTAAATATCAGATTTATTAATCCAATCGTTATGAGATCTGTCAAATTCCAATTATTTAACATATTTTGAAATACCGCGTCGCTAATAAACTTTTCCACGAGATATGTGTCAGAATACTTAGTTTTCAAAAGCTCTTGTTCATAGAAGCCACCGGCAACAGGTTGGTCTTTATAATCTTTTAAATCATCGGTAATGGGTATTGTATTAAATATTTTTACAATCGTGAATATCTTTTTCGACTAATTCGGTCTGTATTCTTTTTCAAATGCTTGTTTTACTTTACATACACGAACTTTATCAGTCACTCTAAACTTTGACTTTTTTTGTTTTACATGTTTTTCATTGTACAAACAAAATATTTCTAATCACTCTGCTTCGTTAGCTGATGTAACGTATTTTGGTTTCATTGCAGTTGTTCGATGTTTTTTTTATATCATAGTCTTGAATTTTTAATATCAAAGTCATAAGAACTTCAGAAGCTTCATTATAAAATTCTTTGCATCTGTCAGTAGGCACATTTTTCGGTACACGACGTTGAAGAAATGTATATCTTATTGCAGTAGTGACGTCATCTCCAGTTTTACGTTTTATAAGTACAGCCCAAGCGTATTTTAAAAATATATCTATTACTGTGAGCATGTATCTATAACTTTTATTCTCGCGAAGATAAGGTATAATCTTTACAATATCAGCTTGTCATGTTTCATCTAAGCCTCGAATATCATTCGTTCGAAGGGGATAGTTACGTTGAGCTGGTTTGTGGAGCTCCGCTACTACAATTTTCTTCTTAGTGTTCATCCTCGTTGGTGCCTTATAACAATAGTTTTGTACTTTAAATGAATATCTTTTATCTAGTCTAATTATCTTTAGAGGTAATATAAGAGGTCTGAGATAATACCTCTTTAATTAATAATAGTTATTTCCTCCAAATTTAGTATTCTTTTAATCAATGAGTAGCTTAAAATGCTTATTCTTTGATCTATTTCATCCTCACTGTCTATAATAATTTGCTTTTCTCTTTCAAAACTTACAAGATTCATTGCACCATTAGGCTAAATAGATTATGCAACATTGCATAATCTTCTTTTGTCTATATTATCATGTCAATCAGTAGTAATTTTATATCCGATACCGGGAGTCTCTCGACTACCACCTTTAATTTTACCCAACTTATGTCCGAACATGTCAATGCTCATTGTTATACTGACGCAAACATGCAAGTGCATGAGTACATATACCCTTCTTCTCGTAACTTTTTGATGATTAATATTATCTTATTATCATGATTTAGGTTTCCTGCTGATCTTCCAGCTGTAAGTAGCTTAAGATGATAAATCAGTTCGTTTGGATCATCCCAGTACACAAATTCCACTTGCGGACTTATTGTATAAGAAGTATTGAGACGAGGTAAAAATGATCCCCTTTTTTCGCTAGTCAGAAGTTATAACATTAGAGCAATTATTTTATTGAATTGATTACTATTATGCTGTCTGATAGCTCCATCTTTGCTAAATCCTATTCTGTAAGTGCTGAAAGCATACAAAAGCACAAAATAATTTCATCAGCATCCTCAGGTATGTAAAATGTATCGCGATATTTTTTTACAAGTAGCCTAATTAATCCAATTTTCGAAACATATTAGTAAATTACCAAACTTGTACATTCCATCCGCCAAGTCTATACATCGAATCTAATAAATCTCCCTGATTTTAAAGTATGAGTTGTTCTCATCAGTATGCATATTAATTTCTAAATGAATGGTAACATTCATATCATCATCATTATCATCATAATCATTATCATCACTTAGATAGCCGATTGAAAAATTTTATTATCATCATCATCATTACTATACTTCCCTTTTTTCATTCGCTTGTCAGTACTATTTTTATATAGTTTATTCAAATAATTATGAATCACTGTATGGATTCTTTTTCTTTATTTTTATTCTTCTATTTCCTTAAGAGAATCTGTGATCGGTTCAAATATTTCACTGCCTACCTTTTCACCCTTGTATTTACCAAATTTCAATAGTTTATACTTCTTTTTTATGGCTCTTCTTGCCTTCACTAGTTGACTGAGAACATCTTTTTCACGCTTATAAGACGTTCTTTTACAAACCGAACACCTTTCTGACCGACACATTTTTGATTTTGCTGAAACATTTTTTACGGGTTCTGTATTAAAAAAAAAGAGACACATTTTTTTTTTTTTTTTTTTTTCACAATATTTTGGACGCTAAAAAGGATTGAAATTCCGAGATTTCGGTGATTTTGGGCTGTAGGAGGAATTTTCAAATATTCATAACTCCTGTACTATTTAGGCTACAGACTGTATTTTTTTTCATTTTAAAGGTAAAAGAATAAGCTTTAAGAAAAAAATACTTTCAAGAAAAATTAATAACAATTTAAGATTGTTATTAACAATTGAAATGTTTAAATTGATTTTCAACTATCCCCCCCCTCGTAGCGAGTTTTTAGTAATACCATCGTATACGACGCCAAATTTCCTATCAAAAACTACTTTTTTTTCGATGAAAAATTAATTATTACTAATGGAAATAAATTAATTTATGTAGCGCGGCACGTCTTATCGGCGCGCAGATTCTATCGCACGCCTTATTTGCCCCTTATCTTCTCTTTCTGTTTCATAAATTATTATTTGACATCTTTAGTTAAACAATATTTGTAAGCACAATTAA